>PVKZ01001753.1:0-226194 GCA_004027375.1 Macroglossus sobrinus | reverse complement strand
GAAAGAGAGAGAGAGAGAGAGAGAGAGAGAGAGAGAGAGAGAGAGAGAGAGAGAGAGAGAGAAAAGAAAGAAAGAAAGAAAGAAAGAAAGAAAGAAAGAAAGAAAGAAAGAAAGAAAGAAAGAAAAGAAAAGAAACAACAGGCCCCAAATGAGCCACTTTTACTAAGACACTTCACCAAACCAAAACTTAATAACTAAACTAATTGCATTTGCACTCTCTCCCAGAGTGGAATTTTAAACCAATCAGTCTAGAATTCCTTGATCAACACTAGTAACGTAATCTTCCTTGTAAGACACCCCCCCATCACCACCTTACCCTAAGGGAAAGTATCCTTGACTGAAATAATCCCTCTTTGTTCTACCCTCTTTCTGCCCATAAAAAACTTCCACTTTTGTACAACTCATCTGAGCGCTCTTCTGGTTGCTAAAAGGGATGCTGCCTGATTCACGAGTCACTTAATAAAGCCAATTAGCTCTTCAAATTTACTCAGTTGAATTTTATTCTTTAACAGTATGTTTGAAACCTTAGAATAGTGCCTGGACGGTAGTGAATACTATCTGTGCTTGTGACTGTTACTATCGCTACTACCACTATTTGAACTAGCTGTGTGACGTTCGGCAGCTATGACTTTGATGACTTCAAAGGAAATAAAACGGAGCAAGAAATGGGAGAACAAGAAAGGCAAGACAAGGCAGAACGGGAAGCTGAATCTATTTTCTCTGGTGCTGGTTGGACTCTTTAATGGAGACACTTGTCCAAGCAGTTGCTTTTTCCCTCAGTTGGATGCTGAAGCGAGTAGATCTGAGTCCTGCTATATGCTTAGCAGATAAATTTCTGGCTTACGGAAGTCTAAACTCATAAATACTGGAAAAAATTCCGACCCTCTGAAACCGGCAATAAACCTCAAAGATTAGAGTCAAGGTGGTAGTTTCCATCCCAGGAATGTTCTAGAGAGTCATAGATCTTGAGGCTGAGGCTTAAAAATGGGGCTAGGATTCTTCAGGTTTTGTTATTTCAGTCTTCTACCTTGAGCGGGAAATGGAGCAGCAATAGAAGAGTGGGCTTAGCTGTCATTTTTGGCCTTTAGCATATTCTGTCATCACATACTTAATGCTTTGGTAAATATGATGTGTGGGAGATGGGGGTAGGTGGAGTTGACAAAGCTTTTTGCTTCAAGCAACAACTGTCATGGGGATGGATGGACTCTCAGAGGAATAGCTGAACTTGATACTTGCCATGGCGTTGTGGAATGCAGCCCCAGGAGAAAAACCTACCGAGGAGAGAAGACTTTGTCCCTTTTGAGGGGTGGGGTAGGAATAGAGTAATTTATTGCTGACAACGGAATGTTTTTCTTCTGTCAAAAATAGGATTTATCATATGTATAACATGTGGTATCCCCAGACTGGAAGAGCAACATGTCATTAGAGATTCTTTGCCTGGTACATCTGCCCCAGATGCCAGAATGAACATTTTTCTTTTAAAAAAGTACATATTATTGTAGTAAATCTGTGCAGGGAAATATACAGAATAATTAAAATCTTTTTTATATTTTGACCATCAGAGATAACTAATTAGCATTTTATCACGATTCTATATATTTAATTTTTAAACATGGTTCAAAATAGTACATACACTTTTTAATTCTAACTTTTAAATTTAACAATTAAGCATACACACTTCCATGTTATTAAAATAGTTCATTAAATGTGATGAAGTGACAACTTTCTGTTTGTTTCCATGCTGGAATTTACTAAACCATAATAATGTTGGCAAACACTTCGTGTCACTATCTATGTGCCAGATACTGTTCCAAGTGTTCTACATATACTAACTCATTTAATTCCCAAAACAACACGATAAGGTTTGCACTGTTCATGTCCTCTATTTTACAAATGAAGAAATTGAGAGGTTAAGCTGCCAGAGGTCACTCAGCTGTTGAGTGATGGGGCCAACATTTAACAGAGGCAGTTCATACTCTAGGGGCTGGTCATAGTTCCCCTACTCCGTTCAGCCACTCTACTACTATAAGCCTTCAGATCATACATTAAAAAAAGAAAAAAATTGCAATGAAGGAGGTACCCTCTTATCCTTACAAGTGAAAGCTTGGGAATCGAACACAGCAGGCTGGGTGTATGGATGGAGGGGCTGCCTATACGGTGGGCTGCTGGGTATGTGTGAGAATTCTAGGGATGAACCCCAACATGAGAGCCAGACTATTGGTGCCAGTCAGAATTAGAAGACTGTTTTCTGATCCCTATTTTATTTTTCTTTCTACTACTGACTGTGAAAAGACAATAAATATTTTTAATAAGAAAAGGAAATAAAATCTTTTAAAAGACTGACACCTGGATGAGCTTTTTGCCAGCAGAAACTATAGCTTATTAATTGTGGCAGATTATTTTCTCCTAATTTCTGTATCTGTGCATTGGCTTAGCAGGTAGTTGGCCTTTTTTGAGCCTTTTCAGTATTGGGAAGGGATTTAGCACCCTTCTCTTTGCCCTGGATGATGAGAATAGGATGACTTATCTGACTGGGGAGACCGGATGAAGGACAGCGGGCAGGAGTGGCTCGACTCCTTCCTCCTTCTCACCACCAAGGTTGGCCCTTCCCTGTGCTCCTGTTCCCCTGAGGAAAGGTCTAGACTCAGGCTCTTGGTTCCTCCAGGCTCGATAAGGGGTGTGGCAGGCTAGGCTCCTCCAGGAGGCTGGCAGGGTGAAGCCTGCTCTTCGGACTCCGTGTCCCTCATCTGAGCCCTAGGGACTACGTATGACAGGAAGTGGTAGGAAGCCTCATTCTGACCACAGGTCTGAGGTCCTGCAGTCCAGGTTCACCAACAGATACATTTAAATTTGATCTCCCTAAAATTATAGTGTCTATTTCTCAATTAGTTTAGAATCTGTAGAGAGGGATGGTGTGTGATTAAAATACCTTTTAATACTCAACCTAGATCTTTGTGTATTGGAGACAAAAAAGGAATAATGTGAGAATCACAGCTCCAGCGCTCCCACGCCTCCAGCCCCAGATACTTAGGGGACACAGTTGGCATGCTCGGCTTCTCCTCATGTCCCATTCTCCAAAAAGAATTCTACCTTGGGAGACAAATTACTGAATCTCTCAGAGACTTGATCCTTGGACTTTGGTGTTACAGAGTTCTAGCAATGTGTGGTGGCAGAAAGGAGAAGCAAGGATGGAGAGATGGAGGGATGCATAGAAAAGAACTGAGATTTATTCATGGGGGGGGGAATGAAATAATAGAGATCGAAGAATAGGGGGAGAAGATGGAAAGACAAGAAGTCATACAAATAGCCACAGGCCTCTTTAGAGAAAGCGTTCAGATCAGCGAGGGTATGTGAGCAATGTTGAGAATCAGAAAAATGGGAAAAGATAATTTTTAAGAAGTTTTCATCTGGGGCTATGAATTGCGTTCCTTTGACATTTTGATAGAGACTCTTTTATGTATTAAAATTTTTTTAAACTAGAGAGATTGTGGTATCTTTGAATATGATAATTTGTAGAATGGCTATGGCTGGGTTACAGATGTCTCCCCATATATTAAATCTGACTCAACAGATGTGATCAAATGGAAATGAAAGAAGTACCTCTTAGTACCCTAAACTCTGAGATGGTTAGATGTGGGAGTCTGTCTATATATGTATTTAGGGGATGGGGGCACCCCCAGGAGTCCCAGAGGTGTTGTGATTACTTGGAGACAGAAGCATGGAAACATGTCTGCGACTGACCTAGAATAGCCTAATGAAGTCCAGGAAACACAGCTTACTTTTGTGTTCCCTCCTTACACGGGGTCAGAGAAACCTGCCATCTCAATGGGCAGACGGAGAGAGAAACTTTCAAATAGGTGTCAGATGCACAGCAAAAAGTTTTGAAGAAATTTGGCAGAAGCCCCAGTCGGCAGTTACATCTGTGTTCCTGACATCAGGTCTGTAACATTTGGATTCTAGGCTTAAGCAGGTGGACCATTCGCCACGTGTCTGCTTTTCCTGGCTCCTGTTTACCAACAGCCCTTGCTGACTTGGATCAGGCTATTAACAGATCTGACTCCTGTGCACTCCGCACTTCACACACACGCGCGTCCTCACACACAGTTTCGTGGTGATCAGTAGGAAGGCATAAATGAGTAGAGGAATGAGGTTCAGTATGGGGTCCTTCTGCCCACCTAAAGCAGGTTTGGCTCTGTACTGGAGCCATTGGCACAGATTCTTCATAAGGCTCTCAATGCTTTGTGGGCACTTAGCCATGCATTTTGGGGCAGTGTGGGGAGCCAAAACATAAATCAAAGATTCATACCCTGACCTATAGGAACTGGACGTCACAGTGGGAATTGGTGGGGAAGAGAAGATGGTCACCGAAAGGCCTTGGCTTCATGTCCAAAGCCACAAGACAAGAAATTCAAATACAGATGGCGTATACTGGCTATTAGGGGGACCTCACTGGTGGGGGAGCATTTTGTTCCAAAAAGGTAGTGGCATGATTCAGAGAAGGAACAAAGACACACATGCAAAAGTTCAGTCTCCAAAGGAACTTCCAGGACAGGCAGCCCTGACAGCAGGCTCCTTGGCTCTCTTTGATTACCTCACAGTGGTATTAGGTCCTGGATTGATTGGGCCAAATCAGGCTGCTTAGGGCCATCCTCTTATCAGACCATGTGCACAACCTAAGTGACCCTACCAGAGTTGGAGATGCTACCCAGATGGCCTTAGGCAAGTACCCAGTTGCCCTGTGCTACCATTTTCATAAGAAGCAACAGCACAAAGTTGAATAGAAATGTAAACCTCGTAGGTTTCTGGGTTCCTGGTGTTATTGCTTGAGTGATTGTCCACTGGCAACATAATTCAACAGAGAAGCCTGAGCTCTTTCAGGTGTCTGCTAAAGGCCGTTGCAAGAAATCAGTTTCTTTGTGCTGTGGTCTGGGATTCCATTTCTACCCTGGAGGCTCAGATCAGAAGCGAGGCATTAAACATCATCCTCCACGCTTTGCTCCACGCTTTGCTCCGCGTAGTAGTTTCAGGATGGATATGCTTTTAAAATAGGAAAATCAAAACGTGGACTAAAGAGGGATTGGGAGAATTTAGCTTTGATTATCTGAACTGTCCAGTGGGGAGTTTCAGATTCTAAAATGGAGGATGGTTCATGCTTTGCTTGGGTTTGGGGAAAGAAGCGTAGCCTTCTGGGTTTCTAAAAACAAACAAAAAAAAGAGTCACAGAATTTCACAAGCAGACTTTATATCAACATTTGGAGTTGTGAGGATGAATCAGACAAACACGAACCAAACGTTCCTAGAAAAGCAGAGGGGCTGAAAATGGAACTGCAAAGTGTTTTAGCAGTTTGGGATTCTGGAATATTATTAGCATCCTCCCACCCCAAACACCACCAGATAACTGACTGGCTGTATTTGGCTGGTCTGTTTGTCTCTGAGACAAGTGATTTTGAAATCTTTCAGGAGACACACACGTTTCCTTTGAAATGTCTTCCTTCCTTCCTTCCTTCCTTCCTTCCTTCCTTCCTTCCTTCCTTCCTTCCTTCCTTCCTTCCTTCCTTTCTTTCTTTCTTTCTTTCTTTCTTTCTTTCTTTCTTTCTTTCTTTCTTTCTTTCTTTCTTTCTTTCTTTCTTTCTTTCTTTCTTTGTATGTGAAGTATAAATCAGATAGAATTTAGTCCATCTGGAAAGCAATTTTGATTTTAAATCTTTCCAGACATCAGCCCCCAGATCAACGCTCCCAAGAAAGGGGCTATGGTTGTAATAGACAAGCTTCATTCCCCGGCTTTAGTACCAGGACCCCAAGAAGCACAGGAGTCAGGAAATTCAAGTGGCTGCCTTCTTAAATCAGATATCCAGTCCCAGCTTCACTGCTCAGATCAGCAGGCTATTGATTTTTTTACCCCCCTGAAGATAACTCGCAATCTGGGAAACTGCAGAAACTGTATTTACTTTAACATCTACACTTAATGCAACTTTTACTCACAGAGCCTGTTCGGCTTATTGTCTCCTTTATTCTAAGGAGCCGAGAGTCAGGCCAATCTAAGGCCTGATGGACGTGATCAATGCTGCTCCGTTAAGCTGGATAGATGGCACAGAGACACCATGATATTAAGTACCCTAGTGCAGGAGGGAAACCCTGAGGTCTGGGTAGGAAGACTTCTGTATTGGGAACGGACTCAGAGTGGAATCTGAGAATGGGGTACCCCAGCCTCAGGCACAAAGCTCACAAGATGAGCTGTCTACTGCTAAACATTCTGCCTTCACGACTGCAATGGGACACTGTTGGCTCAGTTAGGCCATCTAGTGGTGGGACACAGTCACGACCATGGACATTCCTCAGTTGTGGGTCTGTGTGGGTTCCGGGAAGGGGGGCTTTTAATATTTTATCTGCATTTCCTGTTTCATTTTCACGCGATTTCTTACCATCTCCATTTTCTTTTAGGAAACTGAAACCACTGTCTCCACCTCTTCTCAGCTCCTTTGCTCTCTCCACCTGCCTTTTTAGACCCGTATAGATTTGTCTATTCCATTTGGAAGTGGCACATTATTGCTATCTACACAGTGTCACCAAAACCAATTTGTGCAAACTAACAGGCTTATCAGCACTGCTGAAATGAGATTAAAACTGCTTCCAATGAAACAGATAAAAACCAGATGAATGAAGCCCTCTAATAAGACATTAAAGATAATGACAAGAATGATTAACTAGCATGATATATTGAGCAGTTATGAGGAGTCGGGTGCCCAGGATCAGTAAACTAATAAAAAGGAATCCACCTTTAATTCCCTTTAGTTAGTGAGGTATAATCACATTAACATTATATATATTTTTTGGTTATTTTTTATCTGTGAGAGCAATATCACACCTTTCCTTCAAATTGCTCAAAGCTTATTAGTGAGAAAAGAGAAAGAGAGAGAAAGAGGAGGAAGGAGTGGGGAGGGAAGGAGGGCGGGGAGAGAGAGATAGAGACGCTTTGAGGGGAGAGCCCTTCTCATTTCAGCTCTTTAAGAATAAAAAGGGCTGTTTAATACCCTGTTTGCGTTTACACACCGATTATGCAGACACATTCTCATTTTTGTTTCATCTTGGAGAGTAGTCTATTCATAGCCAGACTGTTTTACATTATACAATCAGTTTTCCAATTATTGCATGATCAAGTCACATCAAGACAATTTGAGGATTACATTTCTACTGGGCAATACCACAGGGCTTGGCTGCAGCAGCCACCTTGGAGCTTGCTTACAGGAAGTGCTCTGGCCATGCTTCTGCTGGGTTTATTTTCCTGCCCTGTTGGGTTCGAGCTCACGAGGGAAGGAGCCTGAAGGAGAGGGAGTCATTTATTTTCATTTAGACTTTTTTGAACCTGACTATGTGACAGACCCAGGGCTCTGCTGCAGGGAGACAGGTGAAGAAGAACTTGGCTCTGCCCTCAAGGAGCCCATAGTATAGTTGAGAGCAAGTGGGAGGGAAGACAAGTCACCAAAGATGATAACAAGTAAATGAATCCATGTGACAAGTGACTCTACGGTTCATGCATGGCACCATGGATCCTAGAAGGGGAGAATAACCCTGGAAGAACTAGAGAACCCAAGCCTCCCAGAGAAGGAACCCACTGAGGTAGGTATGAAAGGAAGAGTGGCATTTTGCTAGAGAGAGAGAAAGAATAAGGCAGAGATGAAGTATGTGCACGAATAGCCATGCTTAAGCCCGCTGCATTGTGGGATTAAATGCTTGGTGGGGTATGGCAACCTGGGAGAGTTTGGCAAAGGAGTCCAGGGATGGTCAAAAAGGACCCTGTATTCCATGCTGGGTCCAGATGATTCATTAATATGTTGTAAGAGTAGCTGTAGAATCAAAATTGTGTTTTAAAATTATAACTTTGGTGGGCTGTGGAGAATGAGTTAAAAACAGAAGAGAAATGAGTCAAAGTATCTCTGCTAGAGTTGATATAGTGAGAAAAACACAGGGCAAAGACAGATATACATTTGTACCTAAATATAACTACTAACTAGCCCTGTGACGTTGGGTAAAATCATTTCTTGAATAACAGTTTTCTCATCTGTAAATTAAGGATAGCAAAATCTACTTCCTGAGGTTATTGGAAAGATTGGAAATAATATAAGGCCCAGTTAACCACAGCATGATAAGCACATAACACACTTGATAGTGATAATTCTTCAAAAGCACTGCTCGGGGGTGAGAAAGGGAATAGGGTAGGATGGTGGTGGTGGTGGTGGTGGTGGTGGTGGTGGTGATGGTGATGTGTGTGTGTGTGTGTGTGTGTGTGTGTGTATGTATATATATATATATATATATATATATATATATATATTACTGGTAGGAAAATTGATGAATAAAATAATACTAAATTATCACATTATGTTGAGTACAGAAAGAAATCTAGAATTTAAAAATACATGGTCAGATAGATATATTATTTCTGTCATTGATGTACTTTGCTGAATTAAATTACACAGATTAGACATTTGTTTTCAATGTTTTAGAGAGCTAGTAGGTTACAAATAACACCCACTTCATCCCTTTCACAAGGCAGCTGTGAGGATTAAAAATTAATTGTGAAATTTCTTAATTACCTACTCTCAATTCCATGAGGACAAGAATATGTTCACTGCTATATCCCTCATGCCTAGAACTCAGCAAAATAAATATTTATTAAATGAATAGATAAATTAGATGCGAATGATTGCAAAAACAATGGGAACATTAATTTGATTAGTAGTCAGTAGGGTCAAAATATCCATTTTCAGTTGTCCTCTTTCCCTTCTTCAACTAAAGTTTTACTCATGAATTTAACAAAAACTCTTGAGTCCCTCTAAATATCCTTGGCCTTTCTATACCACATATATAGAAAAAGGTGCTTGGTATACAGTGGTGAACAACAGATGTGTCCTCATCTTGAGCATACAGTCCAGTGAATGTGGGCAGTTGACTCTCCTGAAGGCCGTCAAATGTGTAGGCTCCTTTCCTTCTTTCCACTGCACCCCATTACCATTCCAGTTGAATCTGAAGGATGGATAGTTATGAAAGATGCTAAGTAGGAGGCTGTGTAATAAGACAAAGGAGGATGTGAACCGGGGTCACATAACATTTGTTTTTGCCATTTGATTCCATCACTGACTGGGTAGAAGAGTTTGGGCTCTTCTCATCTTTAAAATAAGTATTTTAATAAAAATTTGTAAAATTAGGCATGTAAATCATTTGGTGCACAGTAGGCTCTTAATTTTTTCCTTACCAAGAAATTTCCTTGTGAACAAGAGTGATAGCTATGGAAAGACATTTATTTTCCAAAGAGCTTAAAGCTTTGATGTCTACACAGTGTGTCAGAGAAGACAGTCAATTAATTCAATTTTATTCAGAAAGTAGAAGAATCAACTTTTAGACCCTCTGAAAATCTTCCTCTTTTTAGTGGTTTATTAACATGCAAAATCAAGTCCAGATTCGTAAATTTACACGTATGCAGATAGGGCAGTCCTCTTAAAAATTGACAGACAGGATATGCTATCATAAAGAGAAAAATCTAAAGATAATATATTAACAAAACAACCTCAGTGCTTAAGATACCAAATAAAAGAAGTGGAAAATATTAAGTCCATTATTTTACATTCACTGTTAAATTTTACAAATGTGTTTCAAAAATCATTATTTCTAAATTTAATAGAAAATTTAAATGTATCTTTTTGGTATCATTTGTAAGCTCTCAGTAGAGATTTTCTCTTCACTTTAGCCAGTCCCACACCTGTCATTTTATTTGTTTCCTTATCCATCTATGAAAAAGGTATATTTCCATTCAGGTGTAACGTGCTGATGGATCTCAGTTTTTCTAACCACATATCTGATTCAAAGACCATATTTAGAAATCATTAAAAACATTTCTATAGTCTAAAAAAAAAAGACTCGATTTAAAAAATATATTTCTTTTTTACAAAAATATGCACGGTTTCAGAAAGCACATTTTATGAAATGGGCACTTACTCCTGACAGTACTATTTTTAGTTGAGAAAATACCTCAGGTATTTAAGTATCTTGTACCCTCTGAGTAAATTCTGCTAGATGGAAGGAATTCTTAATTTCAGTTTTTAAATATGTAACTATAATATTTTATGCCAAATATTTTTAAATGTACTATCTTTTTGTCCCCATTTCCTCACAAAATAATTTTATAAAACAAAACTTACCAAACAATTATTTGCAACATTTAAAGGCTATCTCAATATAGTTCCATTCCAGTATGGAACATAAGATTACTAAAAACAAAACAAAACAAAAAACAAAAATAAAGGTGCTCCATGAAAAGATTTTCCACAGAGGTAAACATATTCAAAGCATAATTATAGAATTTCAAAGTTAAGTATTTTATGTTTTTCAGCTCTTATTATTTAGTTTATTCATTTCTTCCTTTGCTTTTATGGGATTATATTTCATCATCTTCCTGGTTTCAATATTTTCTTTCAGTAATTACAATTTGCTATTTATTTCAAAAGCTGTTGTTTGGTGTTCTGTAGTTGAATATTTTGATTACAGATTTGCAACTTTTTTCAAATAAAACGTAACCTCAATTATGAAGAGTGATTTACAATAAGATCCAATACCATTGCCAAATATTTTACATTTTAATTGAAATTTAAAAAGTTGTTCTTTAAAAAATGAAAACATTTCTAATATCTCCTGATGACAGGCAGAAAAGAAAAAAGCATGCCCTGCCATACTGAAACATTTTTAAAAATAGATTCAAGATGAATTTTGCGATAAAATTTTATAATTTAGCTGGCTTTAAAACAGCTTCTAGTTTGACAGGTAGGCTATCAAAGTTTATTATTCACAATCATGAATATGTGCAGTGCGATCAATCCCAACTAGAGGTCTGCCCCACAAGTTTCTTAATTTAATTAGATCATTGTTTTTACCACACTATTTAGCTCAACCAAAAATTCGTATTATATTATCTTTGTAAATTCAAGTAACTTTATCTTCAGAGTTTTATAGTAGCAATGACAATGATGTTAAACATTTTACCAAGAGAGAATGAACTTTTAAAAGTTTTACTTTGATTTCGTTAATTGAATTGAAATAAAATACATTATTGAAAGTAACTGATTTTCTATTTGAAGACTCTCATGACACTAACATAAAACTGACATCACCTAACTCTGATTGAAGTTCTCGAGTTAATAGAACCAATACTTTTAATAGCTATCTTTTTACTTTCACCCATACACAGGAACAGGAACAACTTGAATCAGAGTGAAACTAATTTTAAAAAATAATCATCTGATTCAGATAAAAAGTCATGCTTTCCAGTGTTGTCAGTGAACCTTCTGCTGTACATGTTAAACTGACATTTTTGGAAGTAGTCTCTTAAAAAATAATAACTAACTTTTGAAGTAGGTGCTGAGCTTCAGAATATTTGTGTCTTTTGGTGATATCAGGTAGATGGTAGATATACAACAAATATTTGTGCAATTTACATCTGCATCACCAAATTTCTTAAGAAAGGAAAAGTCAGTATTTATTATTTAATTAACGTGCCTTTTTTGAGATTTATGCTTGGAAAAGGACAAATAAAACAACACCTTACTAAACAATAAATACATAATTGTAGATTTATATCATACAATAAATAGTAAAATCCACTGAATATTCGGACTATCTTCTCAGTGATCTATGGTAGGGCAGCCAAATCTATATTTCCTGCACATTTCACATATTTCAAATCTATAATTCCTACTGACCCACTGACTGGTACTTTAATAGCTTCTTGCGGGCTGTGGCATTGGCTGTGGTCCTGGTCACAGGTCTCAGCACAACTGGCCGCTGGTACACCAAGTGGCCAAAGGGACAGCAACACTGAACATGTCTCCCATCACAGCCAGACCAGGAGTTAATGGCCTTACCCACTTAATCTGAACCCACTTACCCACTTCCTTTTATCAGTGAGACCATGCAGTCCTTGAAAGGAAGGTGTTAGTAGCATATGTCTCAAAAGGGAATGGAAAAGTAGGTTGGGTTATCACCCACCATCTTTCAGACTTCGCCATATGTCAATCAGAACTCTATATACTACATACTATTAGACAAGACCCTGGAAGAAGCTAGAGGTATAAAGTGGAAATTACCAAACTCACCTTAGTTTATTTTACAATGCTTTGTTGAAAAATAAAAAATCTAGGCTACATGTTAAACTGTACAGGAACTGGCCAAATAGATATACATAGGGAGTGTTCCAAGCAAACTAAGTTGTATAGTCATCCTAATAATATATAAATTATTTTCAATTGTGGAATTTTAATATTTATTTGGTGTCGGTGATTAAACAAAGGGTTAGACATTTAAAGGTGCATTTAATCTACCAAAATTAAAATATTGAATCCAGTGATTCTTAGCTTTTTTTGTGTTTGAATACTAATACAGGTTTGCCAGGCTTTGGTGTTGTCATTAATTTTTATTCTGGTCATTTAATTTCGAAGCAAGGATTGCTACAAGAGAGCCTCCCAGTTTCCATTAAGTCATTCACAATTACAGCCTTATTCATTTGGTTACCCTCAGCTAGGTTATTTTTTGAGCTCAGTTGTTTACTGCCTTGGCTATATTTGTTCTCTCTTAGATACCCAAGAGACAATATTCCCACACTCTCCTATAAATATGCAATCTTTGGTGCCTGCTTGATATGTGCTAGAGCTCTTACCCATTCCTCTCCTGCAGTTGATCTTACATCTTGCTTCATTATGGCAAGGCATCTGACATGCCATAATATCACGTATATAGAATATCATATATACCCATTGTAGCAAAAAAAAATTTTATAAACAAAATTCTATTTTATGAACTCACTGATATACAGCGAGAAGAGCCTTTAATTTGGTCTTAACTAATTGGAACAATCTCAATTCTCATTCCCTGGACTCTATGGTCTTATCTAAAGCAAATTTACATCTTGGCATGTGACTTCTACATATCCAGAGGAAATTTTATTATTTTTTTTTCTTAGATGTCTACTTTACCTATAGGGGTAAATTAAACAGGTGAGGTAAGGCTCTCAGTATGATAATTATCCCAGTAAAGACCTTCCTGATTCCTGCTAATTCATAATCTCAGGGTTTAGTGTGCTTGTATATTGTAGAGAGAACAATTTTGGGGAAGTACTCCACACCCTTATCTTTCATAAGTACTTGTTCAAGGTCTTATAGAAGTAAATCTGTAAATTCTGCATTCAACTCTCAACCTTTGTTTATTAAGTCACATCAAATTTGTGTACAACCAAGGGCAGCTAATATATTGTCACAATTCTGCCACTTCATTCATTCATTTATTCATCCATTCATCATTAAACATTCAACACATATTAATTTCATATCTAACTCCTGGTGACCACTAATCTGGTTTTTAAAATTTATTTATTTCTAAGCTTTGTCTTTTCAAAAGTCTTATATAAATAAAATCATATAGTATGCAAGCTTTTTAAAAATTTGGCATAATTCCCTGGGGATTCATCAAAGTTGTAGATATCACTAATTCATTCCTTTTTATTGCTAAGTAGTGTACCATAGTATGAATGTACCAGAGTTTGTTCAACCATTCATTCATTTAAAGACATCTGGGTTGTTTTCAGTTTTTACCTATTACCCATAAAGGTGTTATGAACATTCATGTGCAAGTTTTCATAAAGTTTCACTTAAGTGTAAATGTGAATTTTTATTTCTCTGGGGTAAATACCCCACAGTACGACTGCTGAGTCATATGGTAATTGTATGTTTAGCTTTTATAACAAACTGCCAAGCTGTTTTCCAGGGTGGCTGTACCATTTTACATGCCCACAAGCAATGCATGAAGTATCTAGTTTCTCTGCATTCTTGCCAGCATTTATATTTTTTATTTTGGTCATTTTTTTTCTGTTCCTCAATTAGTGTATTTATTTGGACTTGGTTTTTCATATGATACATCTTCATTTCCATTTTTAATTATTCTTACCAAATCTTTAAGAAAATGAAACAGGAGGGTATATATGCAAATTAAACAAAAAGTATAAAAACAATTCTGGATTCATCTTGACTGTAAAACTAATTTGCAAAACATGAATAATATAGGCATGAGACATGGAGAGTAATTGATAGTGATAAATGTGAAGTTTCATAAAGTTTAGTGATTTATGCCCAGTGGAAATGCCTTTTATTTTAGAATGAATAGCTCCTGAAGTTTTGATTTGCATTTCCCTGATGATTAGTGATGTTGAGCATCTTTTTATGTATTTGTTGGCCATCTGTATAACTTCTTTGGAAAATGTCTATTCATATCCTCTGCCTATTTTTAAATAGGATTGTTATTGTTTGTTTATTTGTTTTTGCTACTGAGTTTGAGTTCTTTATGTATTTTGAATATATTTTATCCCATTCATTGGTTGTATTTTCATTTTTGTTTATTTTTTTTTCTTTTTATTCTGTGCAGAAGCTCTTTGATTTGATGTAGTCTCACTTATTGATTTTAAGCTTTACTGCTTTTGCTTTTGGTGTCAGATCCAAAAAATCAACACCAAGACCCATGTCAAAGAGATTACTGCCCATATTGTTTTCTAGAAATTTTATGGTTTCAGGTTTTACATTCAAGTCTTTCATCCATTTTGAGTTAATTTTTGTGTATAAGATAGTGGTCCAATTCCATTCTTTTCCATGTGGCTCTCCAGTTTTCTCAGCACCACTTACTAAAAAGACTATTTTTTCCCCACTGTATATTCTTGGTTTCTTTGTCATAAATTAACTGACCATATAGAAATGTTTTTTTTTTTTTCCTGGGCTCTCCTATTCTATTCTATTCTATTCTATTCTATTCTATTCTATTCTATTCTATTCTATTCTATTCTATTCTATTCTATTCTAATCCATTCCATTCCATTCCATTCCATTCCATTCCATTCCATTCCATTCCATTCCATTCCATTCCATTCCATTCCATTCATCTGCCTGTTTTTATGCCAATACCGTATTGCTTTGATCACTATAGCTTTGTAATATAATTTGAAATCTGTTGGCCTCTAGATGTGTGCAAAACCTGAAGGCTGCTTTAGGCTAAAGCACCAGGACAAGCAAATTAGGCCTCTTTGACAGAAGACTAGGGGTGTGTCTCATTTGGCTGTGTCCTGGAAGTGTTAGCCTGCCAACGACTTTCTTCTGTAGTTAGTCCGTGAAGCCCAGGAAAGAAAGTGCTTTGGCCATCAGAGATAGGCAATCAGGAGGTGCTCCCTGGGTGACAGCCACAAAGACCGGTGCACTGAGCATATGTAAAAACTCTTTCATGGAAAAACTAGCATTCTAGGCTGAGGCAGAGGCAGTGCGGGCAGAATAGTACTCCTGCAAGGTGCCTGGGAGAGACAGTCCCTGCATGAGAATGGCGCACCCACGCGAGACTAGCACCCACCCGAGGATACACCTGCGCACTGAGGTCTCCGGAAATGATTACAATCAGACCCCATGTGTGTTTAATCAGAGGCCTGCTCCTTAGGCTGCGGCTAATCAGAAGCTAATAAGTCTCCTTCCCACAAAGACTGAGCTCCTGGGTCTGTGGCCTCTGGCTGTGCCCTGGGGGTGGCCGTTTAAGAACTTCTTCTCTGCTAGCTACAGTCCTGTGGGACCCGCAAGAGAAAGCCCCACCCGCCACCAAAAACAGGCTATGGAGAGGTGTCGCTGGTGGCAGCAGCAAAAACGGGGCAGCAGACATGTGTCAGAGCTCTTACTTAGGAGGTACTGTTCTGGAGCATGGCAGGAAACCTAGGCTTAAAGAAAAAAAAAAAAAAAAGGCGGTGCCCGCATAGGGAGCAAGGTGAAGCGAGAGTTTGAAGATGGCGCCCGCCAGTCTCCATCCCAGAGAGCATCCAGCAGACCCCAGATATGTGTCGAACCCGATTCTTATCCTTCAGGCCTACGCCCTGCAGACGGGCAGATGGAGCCCCGCCCACAGCCAGTCCAGGTGCCCCTCCATCCACGCTCCCCAGGTGAGTCCTTGTGCGCGTGTGCCTTGCTTGAGTCGCTCCAGCCTGTGCGTCTTGTTGGCTTTCAAAAGCTAGATGTTTTCGGGGCTTGTATCTCAGGTGCAGATCTTAAAAGTTGGGGGTGCCCAATGTGGGGTTCAAACCCTTTGCTCTTCAATGAACAGCTCTTGGTTTGAATATCCTCCACACTGCCAGCGGCGTGAGGGAAGGCGGAGTGTGGGGGAGGGGTGCCGAGCTTGCGTCCCACCCTCTTCCGCTGGTTTGCATGTGGGCCTTCTCTCATCCGCCCAATCTGAAGGAGTCTAGGCGTCGTCAGCTAAGTTTTGCTTTTTTTCAGAGAAGTTGTCCCATGTGTACCTGTCGATTTGGTGTGCAGATTTGATGTGAGGAGGTGAGCCTAGAATACTCGCACATCGTGGTCTTGAACCAGGATGCCCCTTGGCATGTTGACTTTTAACCCCTAGCTTCGTCTGCGCATTGATGCAAGAGAGCTGTATCCGCTCCAGGCATTACTTCTGCACACAGCTGTGTAAGAAGCACAAAAAGCAGGCTTCTCTTCTTGTGCAAATCTGTTTAAGGGTGCTTAATAAACATTTTTGATGGTGACATGATTCAGAATAAAGGAGTTCAGATGCATAGGATCCCAAAAGGGCCACGTCAGAGTGGAACACTGAGACTCTGATGGTGAGATAATTGACTGAGTTTGCTCTTGTGTTGGAATGAGTGCCTGGTCCTTGCTTTTCAGCATTGCTTGCACCGGTGGTTCTGCTTCTCCCTGTGGTCTGCAGAAGGAGTGGGAGGGTGACAGAACATCCGGTTAGTAGAGGAGATGGGACACAACGGTTTCACCTATTCCTTTGAAGTTGAATTTTAAAAGGGAAGTTAAATTAATTAAATGCAATAAGACTTTGCTATTTTCCTTACAAATCAGGTATTTACTCATGTAACACTCACTGGGCACTAAACATTTACCACTTGGCTATTTGTGTGTGCATGAAAGGCAGTTGCGTGTTGGTTCTAAGTGATTGTGGAATCAGACAGACTTGTGTTCAGATCTAGTACCATTCATTACTTGCTATAATTAAATTAATAATTGACTAGCCAGGTACCTTCTTGAGCTTTAGTATACTTGGTTATAAAACAGGGCTAACGTCTTTCTCATAGTGCCTGAATGAGGATTAAGTAACTCATATACAACCCTGGTACTATACCACCTGGCATGGAGTCAGTACTCAGTAAATAGTAGCTTTCTTTATGTTCATGTGCTGTCTTCTACCTACACTGTTCCTTGAGGCAATGGTCCCTTGTCTTTAATCTTTGTATCCTAAGACATGGAGCCTTCAACATAGTACACAGCAATTGTTACTTGATTATCTAAGATTATGCTGACATAGCTTAAGGAAAAATATAGGCAATTATCCATTTAACCTGGAAAATTCAGTCTCCCAAATGAAATTTTTGTTGTGGTCTAATTTGGTTATCTGCACTAGTTAACCCTTAATAATGGTCCCATTTATTTTTGAAGACTGGTCTTGGGGCTTTTGTCCCTTATCTCATACAAATGAATGCATTTGTTTTAATTCAGTAACCTAGAATCTGCGTTTTTATCCTTTGCTTACATAGGCCCGGGGAGTGAGTGTGGCTAAGAACCAGATTTCCCTTAAAGGTGCAGAGTTCTCCAAGTTGACTGTGGTATTTACTGAATTGCATGGATAACTTTCCAGCTCCTCACCTCACTCTGTCATTGTGGGTCAGCTTGGGCTGGCTGGAATGTATTAATGAGGCGCTCAAAAGTCCAGTCAATCACTTTGACAGTCACACACATCCACAAAACAGGCAACATGTAGAAAAACACATCTGAATGATGGGCTGCATTTTTCACTTTACAGCTGGACATTTTTTTTCATGTCTCATAGAAAGAGGTATCTCAGGATTTGCAAAGTGACAATCAGAGCTGCTGCTGATAATGCCCCATCCTCAGGGGAGTAGTAGGGGAGGTGAGTGGCAGGAAGAAGGCCTTGGGAGTCCCTCTGCCTCTTCTGCCTGCCACTCCCAGCAGCAATGTGCCACCAGCCACCCAGACCCAGCAAGGCTTAATGGTGGCATGCTGACTTAAAACACAGTCCCAGAAAAGGCATTAACATTCTGAGCTCAGCTGTGTCATCCCGGTTACCATAGCAATGCCGGGAAATATATTTTGTGTCCAATGGTTATTTCTCCACACTAATGAAATGGACATTTTTCTTCAGTGAATTGAATCAAAACTAATTGAGTAGTAATCAGCACAGACCCTGAAGTTCAGGGAAATGTAGTCTGACTAGTGCTTTGTAGAAATGCAGAAACCATTAACTATCTTCAAATGAGATTTTTTTTTAATTAGTGAAATTTTAGCAACCTATTACAGGAGGGTGTGAGTGTTATCACACAAAAAGCTCCTCATTTGTTTAGTACTGGGAGGGGAAATTTATTTTCAATTAATTCAAGTGTTGATAGGGTTCTATGATTTGTTGTGCCCTTTGCCCCAACAAATACCCCAGACCAATGTGTGCTCTCGGATAGACTTTTAAAAATATATGTATAATTCATAATTTGGATTCTTAGATGTTTTCAGAAAGGAATGTTTTTATGCTGAGACCAACTGTTCCTGAAACCCACTGGGCAGTGGAGATGAAAAAGTGAGTTTTTTTGTGTTTTGCTTTTGCTATATCTTAGAGCTAAATCTGTTCAACTTCAAATATCACTGTGATGGAAGAAGCTACACAGAGAGATGGATATGAGCTATAGAGTCGTGATCTTTGTCCTCAGATATATCTACAAATGCTTTTTTGATTAATCTAATAGTTCTTTTTGCTTCAGTTTGCATTGTGAGTTTAAATAGAAATACAGGTATAAACTAATACCCTGTCTATGTGTTCATACTGCCCTCTAAGAACATAATATTGTGTATTATCATAAGCAGATCTTTATCTCTTTTGGTGTGGGCTTAACTCACAGCAAAGAGGTTTTGAGCAAATGAGAGCTGCTTCACTGTGATAGACTAGCACAGTTTTTCTATATTTATAAAATAGCTGTCTTGTTAGGTGTGGTCCATCAGTGGGATGGTGATGGCTCAGTTTGCTTTTAATTTCAGATGTCCTGATTCTCTTTATCTGTAGAGTCCACTGAGATGTGTCTGTGCCACCTTTGCCTTCTGAGCACTCTCAGTGTTGCTTGGCTCTGGGGAAAAGGAGCATCAGTCCTTTCTGTCTGTTAAGATGATCTGCAGAGAGGCAAGTTCCTGAGGTTGACGTGAACAGCCCCAGTAAGGCTATCTTCTTGAAGTTGGTATCAGAGCCAGGTTAAGGCAGGTGGGGTTTGAGGAAATGCACCCCAACATTTGGCAAATGGGTAAACAGATGAGTCATTTTTGGGAGACTTGGAGTCTAATGCTTCCAACCAGCACTAAATTCACATTAAAATTTGATTGTGCCATAATTTTTAAGAACAGCCAGATCTAATGGTGTATGTTAGGGTTTCCTTGAGGTGAGATAAAGCTGCCTGGGGCCAGTCTCTCAGCTGCTTGGCAGGAGAAGATGGGGAAGAAGCAGCAGCCAAGGAAAGGAAACAGGGACTCATCTCCTCCATATACACCTTCTCTTTTTTATGGCCTATGCATCTAAAGTGGGAGAAGATGCTCTTAGGTCACCATGGCAACTTCAGTGCATTACAGCGGAATTAGGGGTTTGAAAGGCATGAAATGCCAAGTTTGGAGGAGTTAGGGGCAATAGAATGAGGATGGGCTTTCATTAGAAATAAACACAATAAGATGCCAGGGCAATAGAGGAGAGTGGATTTATGGTTTATGACATTCCTAAAATATCTTTATTTAATAATGAAAACTTCATTATCCGGGCCTGGGTTGAAGTGTTGCTGTGGGCCCTTTGAGGATCCCAGCAAAGATCTTTCATTTTGACAGAAGTTCTAAATTACAACATTAGTGTTCTAACCGAGAGGCTGTTATTGCCTATTTGGTTCGTCCAGGGAAATGAGACACACGTTGCTGGAGAGTGGGTTATTGAAATCTAATAGCTTGGAATATTAAAAATGGGGGCTGGGTTGGGGGGAGGTCTCTCTCTCCCCCTCTCTCTGTCTCCCCATGAGCTAGGGATAAATTAAGTGATAAACTTGGAATGTTTACCAATGTTTCATTATTTTTCAAGGGAAAAAAAGTAATTCATCTTTATTATGGCCAAAGCTATGATTACTTTTCACATCATTAAGAAACCAATGTAAGGAGACCCCTAAAACTAATTTTCAGGCAACTATATGAACCTGTTATGCCTTTATTTTCATCCCAGGTACTCATGTCTCCTTTTCAGCCATACAGCCTGACCTCCAAAAAAGTGTTTGGTCTTCAGATGTTTCAAAGACAATTAGGTCTAACTGGCTTCTGGTGTTTGACTAATGGTCAGAACGAATAGCTCTCCAGATCACAGTTCAATTTCTGCTCCTTCTGGCGGGCCTTAAAAATGGCTTCACTGGGCCGGTAGAACCGGAAGAGGGCCTGGGAGACGAGCCAAGGGCTCTTTGCTCTTCTTCCCTTTGCTCTCTCCTTTCTCCTCATTATCTTCCACCCCCACCGATATAAGCACATTCACCTTCGTTTTCTGACAGCGATTTAAAAAGCCAGTCTTAGAAAAGGGAAGACAGTTGCCTGTGTAATATAATGATAACAGAATGAGCTTACTGTGTGCGAGGCACTTTGTTACATGCCTCAAAGTATTGTCTCATTTAACTTTACACCTACCTTATGAAGCTTGAAGTCATAATTCAACTTGTAGTTGAGGAAACTGGAATCAGATTGATTAAGTAACTAACCAAGACCACACAGTTAATACCTTGCAGCCTTGAGTCTTGAACTCAAGCCTTCTACTCAAAAGCCCAGACTTGCTGCTCTTAACTGCTCTATATTGCCTCCCATACGTGACAGCGCTAAAAATTGTCTCCTGCCAAATTGCCCTCATTCCATCGAGGCTTTCCTTAAGATGAAACCATTACCAATCACTTTTTTTTTTCTTTAAGAAAGATGTTGAATATTCTTTTGTCAAATAGAATTGTATTTTCTGGGATAGAGACATAACATTGAAAATGTCTTTTTAAGGTAGGGTACTAGACAGGGCCATCCATATCTTTATGTGTGAGCTATTATGATTATCTGGAAGGGGGTTTACCAATCAGCATGTAAGGATAGAAACGTTAATTAGCAGATAGCAGGGTCTTGAGGGATTACAAAGTGGGTCAGGTCAGTTTTACTGGAAAAAGAGATCAAGGAAGGCCTTCAGCACTGGGCACACAGCTGGGAAGAGTGGGCCAGGGATAAGCACTACAGAAACCATCCTAGGCGAGCAAAGAAATGGACATTAGGGGGGTGTGTGTATGTGTGCATTTGTACGTACACACGTACATGATGGGCATGGATTGTGGAAAGGGAGGAAGACGTAGATGGTAAGCAGAGAAAAGGTGGTGGCTTCCAGCAGCAGAAAAAGGGCACACTGAGAACAAAACTTTTCCTTTTTTATTCAGGGCAGGCCCTACGCGTCTAATCCAGTGGTTTCGAAACCTGGTTCAGGTTCAGAAAGAAGACAAGACTCTTCCCATGCACTACTCAGGACTCTGATTTAGTGAGTCTGTGGTAGGGCCCAGGCGTTTATGCTTTTTAAACAGCTTTCGGGGTGACATCCACTGAGTGCTCAGCTAGAGGGCCTGTGTAAACACTCCAACCACCCAGCTCTTCTGTTCCACACACTGTGCCCTCCCCTCCTTCCTATAAAACCGCATCTGTTTATCTCCTACTCACCCACAGCTCTCAGGCCAAGCATCCCCTCCCCAGGGCCGCCTTCCCTGACCTTGTCTGCATCAGATGCCTTCGCTGTGCACTGTAGAGAGCTGAGTTCTTTTCCTTCAGAGCACTCGTTTCAGTGTGTAAGTATATGCTCAGAGGGTGATACTCCATGAATATGAAGCAGGGACTGTATTTGCTTCCTGTAATGTCCGTCCCTCCCCAGCACCTAGAACAGACTAGAACATGGCTGGTGATTAACCATGTAAATTTTATCCTTTGTCTTAGCCTGGGTTTCCTAGACAGTGGGAATGACTAAGGAACTTAACAGCTCTTTAGTCGGGAGTATGTTCCATGGGAAACAACAGTGAGGACAGAAGGAAGCCGAGGCAGTAAAGGAGAAAGGGCAAACACAAAGGGAAACACTGCTGAACTGGCCGCAGCTTTGTAACGAGTGCAGCTGATGGCTTGGTTTATGGTAGGACTTCTGAAAGGCCTCACGCATCCAAAATACTGCTTTCACCACGTCAGTCTTTTGCTCACTTTTTCATGTTACATCAACTTGAAAAGCCTCTACCTGTCAGCCAAGACTCTTCATCGTTAGACCCACCCTCCCTAGTCAACTTGATTTTCAAGGAAGTCCTCCTTAATGGGACAGCTTCCTTTTTTCTCTCATGAACATGCTTTTGTTCATTTCAAGCTTCATGTCCTTTTTTATGCCACTTTCTATCTGGAATACAACAAACTCTTCCTCTTCATCTATCCAAATCCTTTTAATTCCTCAAGATCCATCTCAGATTTCATATCCACTATAATTTTTTTTTTTCTGTTAAGTGTTGAGTTGCGTCCCTCCAAAAGATGTCGAAGTTCTAACTCCTGGTCCCTGTGAGTGTGATCTTCTTTGGAAGTAGAATTTTGGTTGATAATCAAGTTAGGAGGAAACTGTTAGGGTGGACCCTGATCCGGTGTGACTGGTGTCCTCATAAAAAGGGAAAATTAGGAGATAGTCATGCACAGGAGCATACTGTGTGATTGTGAAGTGATGCATCTATAAGCCAAAGATTGTCAGTGCCAGTAAACCACCAGAAGTGAGAAGAGAGGCATAGAACATTCTCTTTCACAGCCCTCATGAAGAACTGACCCTGCCAACACCTTGACCTAGAACTAGTAGCTTCCATAACTGTGAAACAGTAAATTTCTATGATTTAAGCCACCCAATTTGTGTTACTTTATTAGAGCAGCCCTAGCAAACAAATGCATTTTCTTAGAATTCTTTATCTCTAATTGCTCTTCTCATTTAACATTTCTAAAGCACTGGTCTTTAGCTCACAACTGAGCATTTAAATATATCTTTGCGTTGCATTGTAACTCTTGCATTATGTGCATTAGTCTTATTTCCCAATTAGACTGCAAGATATTAAAAAAAAGAAAAAGAAAAAGACCATGGCTGATATTCGTCTGTTCCATGTTCTTAATATAGAACTAGCACATAGTAATTGCTCAGTAAGTGTGTCTTCCTCGTCATATTGGGCCATGTAAGTAGGCCTGTTAATATGAAGTTCATTTTTGTCTTCAGTTGCAGTATGTGAGGCCAGTGGATAAATATTGCTTGAGAAATTATGTCCCAAATAAGTAAAACAGCCATGTCCAAATGAGCTGCTACTTTGGCTAACTACTTTAAGCAGGTTCAATCAGTGCAGAGAGGCCAACGATATAGGTGGGTAGGTACCTCATGACTTCTCAGATGAATACCTCAGGCTGAATGCAGTCTCCCTTGGTGGCCATTTGACTCATTTTCAAGCTATCCACAGGGCAATGCCAGACGTATTTCAAAGGGGTAGGAAAGGATGAGAAATATTGTTATGCTGATCATTCTTATCAGGCAGAGAGCACAAAGACCTGCCTTATGAATGGGGCAGATGGGATGGGTTGCCCCAACACCTCTGGTCCCAGACCAGTGCTATTCGTAATAAACATGCTGAATTCTAGCCAGATAAGAGTTACCTGCATTTTAACCCTGAAATTCTCTTATCTCCAGATCCTAGAAAAGTCTCAGGGGAATTAATAATCTATTGGTAGACCTTTAAGAGTTGATCCCTTAGAGCTGTAGACCTGATACATCTTCCAAGATATTTTACATCTGGAGACCTGGCTCAGGACTATGTGTCTATACCTCGAGATGGCCTCTTTTCTTGATGGCCATATCAGTAGGGCCAACTAAGAAGGTTGAAACCTGAAGCAAAGAAAAACCAATAATACAGTTTAAGAGTCTGTGTTCTGAAGTGGATTTTTGTTGACTGCTCATGTGTTAGGCACTAGGCTTGTCATGAAAAATACCAGCTGCTGTCACTTTGCTAACATCTTCCTAGGCTGGCTGAGACAACTGCCCATTTCTGATGACAGTGTCTGACTCAGTGGCTGACCTTGAAAACCAGGCCGACTGAACCATTGTACCATTGTTTCTATTCAAAGAAGGTCTAAGTGAAATGCATCCTGATTTCAGCCCAGAACAGCAGCTTCTGTAGAGTGGGGGCTGCTTCAGACTCCTTTCCGCTTAGGCCCCCCTGTGCCCTCCCTGTGCTCCTCAGAGCCTGCTCCAAGGAAAACGTTTCCTTTCCTTGTTTTCAGTTATGTCTCCTGAGCTCTGGTTCTGCCTCCTGAAGACCATGTAATGTGAGATTCAAACTATCTGAAAAGCTTGGCTTTTGACCCTGGCCAGCTCAGGACACGGGGCACAGTGAACTTGTCCAGTCTGGGGCAGCTTGCTGGGAGAAGCACTAACCAGGCTATTGCCAATGATAAGCTGAACAATACCCATGAGAACTGGCAGCTGTGCCTAATAAATGTGGCTTGTCACTGAAAAGGACACCTGACTATAGCTGACACTGAGATGAGCACTGAGCTTCTTCAGAAGGAAAAGAGGCGCCAGCCACAAAGGAGGCATGATCTCAAATGTTGGGGTCTTCAGGAATGTGTAGTATGTAACTCTTTGTCCAAAACCATTTGGACAAAATAAAACATACTACTTGTTTGTAGAGAATTGAACAATTTTTTCCTTTTCTTTTTTTTTAAGGAGTCATCAAAAAAAGGAGAGTGGAAATTGTAGGAAGGATTTTTCTAGGTTATGAGAATGGCTTAATCTTGCATTATGCTTTCCAACTATGTGTTCATGCTTTGCCACCCGTCTTTCCCCAGGAAGACATATGGATAATGGTGGGGGATATAAGGAAATTGGGCATGAGAACAGGTCTTCCCCCTCAAGCCCAAATTAGAAGGACAGTCTTGTGATATCCTATCCCCCAGGAGTCTCAGGTTCCCCATAGGTCATTAATTTCCTTATAGACCAGGAAGCTGAAAGTTGATTGAGGCTAGACTCTCCACCTTTTCTCGGGGATAGTGACTCTTAATCACTAAAATTGGGTTCTTCAAACATTATAACACTGTGCAACTTGGTACATTTTTGCAACTCCCTGGGCCCCATAAAATCCTGGGGCCTTTTTTTTTGGGTGGAAGATGTTCTTATTTTACTTTCTTCCTTGAAAATGAGGTCCATGTCCATTGAAGTGAAGAGTTGAAATGAGTCACTCTGACAAATATAGTAGAAAGACTTCTACTATTTGGATGGATCTCAGCATAAATGACTATAAAGCTAAGAATCATGTATTTTTTTTTGTGGGAGTTACATTTGGGGTGACACAGGGGTATACCTAAAAAGATGATTTTCTAAGAGCAAGTCTGATAAGATATGTTGGCTTTCAAGTTGAGTTCTTATCTCTTTTTTCAGATGGGATAAAATGAGAATATAAAACCAGAGTTGGCACCTGAAGTAAGAGTGTCCTTAAAATTTGCACTTAAGCACCTCTTTTGCTCAGTCCTATTAAGAATACCCTATATGCCGTTTGCCACAGAGTTGATAATCAGTAATCAGAGTCCCACATTCTCCTTCAGTCTTAGTTGACAAAATTGGTTAGACTGTTGGCACCCTTTCTTCTCTGCTCCACCCCAGGCCCCATCAATGTTTCTCATTTTCTTTCTCTAGTTCTAAAAGTCTGATGGACAACCAGGGCCATAGGTAGCATAAGTCCATGTGTAGATGGAGAGAGTGAGATTCGGGGTCTTCAGAAAGAGCCAGAGGAACTGCATAGTATAAAATGAAATCTAAAATGCTCTCCATCTCGGGCCTCTGACAGGATGAGGGGCCAGGTAGCAGATTTCAGCCATGGTCTCAGGGGCCACTGCAGTTTTAAAGGAAATGTTGAGAGTACGATTTAGGTCCTCAAGTTTTGAGTTAGGGAAGGTAGGTTTTTTAAGCATTTCTTTCTTTCTTTTTTTTTTTTTTTTTTAGAGTGAGCCTCTCTCCTGAAGTGACTCAGGAGAATCAGACTGCCTGTGTTTAAATCTTGCCACTCACCATGGGACCTAGAACATATTGTATGCCCTTTCTATGTCTCAATTTCCTTATCTGTAAGAGGGGACAATATGGTATTTATTTCACAGAGGATGTGAGAAATATGTATAAAGTACTAGCACAGGATACATAGTAAGCTCTCAGTAGAGGTTATTCAGTGACATTGTTATTTCAGTGACTATGTGGAAGAGAAGAGCTATAACTCAGCTATAGAAATTATCCTGTATAGCAATCTATTGCTTTATGCATGCTTGTTATGGGTAGAGGGATAATTTTGCTTCACAAAAGAATGTATTTTAAACAGCATAGCCTCCACTACATTTAAAATATGACTCATTTCTCCAACCTAATTTACACCTTTTATTTAGAAACACACCTTTGCAAACAGTGCACATCTGCAATATGTATTAACCATTCACTGCAGAAACTGAACTTGAGAAATAGGAAGACATTGAAGGAGCTAATATTAATGGAGTACCAAGCATGTGCTAGGGACATATAAGGAGTCTACTCTTGTGTCCCTTTTATAGGTGAAAACATCAAAACTAAAAGATGTAAAATTTTCCAAGGTCAAAAAGCTGGTAGGTGGAAGAGCTGTGATTTGAAATTCTATGTTCATTTATTAGAACATGGAACTCTTTTTGAGAAGAGCAACTTTTATTCCTTTTCATAGTCCTTTCCTGTCTCCCCCTTGTAACCCACTTTCCATTAACCAATTCTGCTCTCCTTGAACTCCTACCCAAGGACCCTCCGTGTTCCTCAAAGCAGAAAAATGAGCCTCGTTGGCTCAGGAACACATTCTTCTGGGGTATGGGAGACCAGCCTGATGAACAGTAGGAAGCAAGGATACAGTGCTGTAATGCAGCTTAATTAAATTAGCTCGAGATAATGGTATATTCTGAAATGGGAACACATCCATTAATGCTGTTGTTATTATCAAGGACATGAATGGCCCATTGGGGATTGATGTGAGAATAAACTGTCCATATGCTGTGGACCATAAGGAAACAATTGATAGGAAAAACCTCAACGAGGAACTGTGGGTAGGATTGATATTGCATCCTCCACAATAAAACACACACGCACACACATAGTAAAGGGGATGTATGCTTGACATCTGGTTAATCAATGAACTGTGAAGGGACTGAGTCAGTAAAGTGAACAGGTTCCACATTAATATTATAATATGATATGTTTATAGGATGAGAACATTCAAAAGTGATTCTAGCAGCAATGTATAGGAACTATTTTAATTGAGTTCGTGTTCTGCAACAGAAGCACAGACTTCATCCATCACTTGAAGAAGGGGACCATAGGCAAGGAAGATTTCAGCCGTGATTGCCTCTATAAGTGACCTTTGGTTTTTATTAGACGTAACCTATACAATGCATTATTTAGCAATTGACTGTTTAGCCAGGGAGGATGTTTAGGCAGATACAAGCCTTGGCTGCCCTATACCCAAAGGATATTAAAATAAAATATGCATATCTTAATGCCTTCCTGAAGCTATAGGCCTGCTCTGGTTCACCGGGGATCCATCTCTGCCTGTGTGATCTATGGTGTATGGACAGCAGAGAGCCAAATGCAGCCAATTATACCTATGGAGAAAATCCTGGGAAGAAGAGATGTAATATAGACTCAAGGAATGATTTGCTGCTGAAAAGAGCTCCATTAGTCCAGGACAGAAGTTAGAGGAAAAAGGTTCATTGCATAAGGATGCAGATACATGCCAGAGAATGTCATGAAGGGCTGCCAAGGGTGAAACAAAGGGGAACTTCCCACCTGGAAAATGTTCCTTCTGATGATAGTCTGTTCCAGGTGAAATCAAATGGCTTGCAAAATTGTACTGGGAGTCACAAATGTTTTGTGTGTTTGAGATGTGAAGTTATTCAATGATCAGGCCTGATGTAAAGCCTGTGGATGGCTTATGAGTATTGATCTTTGGATCTTGATAGGGACCACTGGGTTTGCTCTCAGGCCCAAATATTCAGAATAAAGATATTCTCTCCAAGCATGTTCAAAGGAATGGAGTGGCACCCTCCTCCCAATGCCACTGCCCTCTGCTGTCAAGCTCTGACATGTCTTAGAAAATAACCCAACACCAGACTTCTCTGTTAGCCTCCTCCAGTGGCCGTAACTAGGTTGAGGGCCACTGCCCCGAGGGAATTTATTTCACATATCCAGGGAATATATGAAATACACCACAGGAAGAAGCAATATGGGTGAATATTTGTAGTCCTTCCGTCATCCCTTCATTTGCACCTCCTTGTAGAAGAAGAATTTATCTGATTGACAAGAGTGAGGCTTGCTTTCTTTCCCTATCCTCTTTCCTTCTCCTTTCATTTCCCTTTTCTATTCCTAGTTATCCTGACTTCTTTCCAGCAGAGCACATTCCATTTGCCTTTATTCCCATGAGGTCAGTGCCCAAAGCCTTGATTGTCCCTTGTCATTGATGCTTACAGTCTCTGGCTGCTCCACTTAGACTTCCTAGGTCCTCGGAGACCTCAATGCATCAGACACATACCTTTTATTCAATACCTTCACTCTCTCCCTCTCTGATGGCTTCTCACCCCCACTTTATTTACAGACTCAGTTGTATTTAATCATAAGACAGAAATAACAACAGTCACCTTCTCTGGATTGTACATTTCTTTCTTGTCACCTAATCACTCCCTTCCTTGCATTGAAGCTCCTAGAAAATTAATTTCCTTAAATGTGATCTCCTTTACTCTCAGTCCCCAGCTCAGCCCATTGCAATCAGCCTCTCTCTCCATTGCATGCAAACTTCTCTCTGAAGGTCATAAACAACCCCTTATCCTACTCCTATGGACACCTTACTTCAAGTTTTGCCTAAATTTGATCCTTTTGATCACATTCTTTTCCTCTTCCAAACTCTGTCTTTAGTGTCTCTGACATGATGCTTTCCTGTTCTTTGTATTTTGCTGGACATTTCTGCTTTTGGCCTCCCTTGCTGACTCTTACCCACTTGTCTCCTAAATGTTGGTGTTCCCAGGTTTCTGCCTTGGCCCTCTTTTTATGCAAGTCTCTTGTAAATTCAACTATGTATTACTTACATGCTAATGGTATCTCATCATTGCCACCTTCTGGCCACAGGGATTCATGTCTGGACCACTGAGGCAATCTCCTAACTGTCTCCCTGCCTTTATTCTGTTCCCTCCAATCCATTCTTGTTCCTGCAGCTAAAGATAACTTTTTAAAATGCAGCACTGATCATGTCGGTCTAGTCCTTAAATTTCTTCATTGGTTCCCCATCGTGTTTGTATACCAAATGCATTTGCTGGCTAACCCGTGGCTACTACTCATTGAGTTGTATATTAATATGCCAGCCAGTTTGGGGCCACCTATTCTGTGCCAGGCTCCATGTTGGGTTCTGGGAATATAACAATGATCTAGACAGACCCAGTCTTTTGCACACAGAGCTTATTTAGTTAGTTAAATCAGTGATTATAATAAAGGGTGACAAATTCTAAGGTAGAAGTATAAATTTTCATGGGAGCAGAGGGTACAGAGTCTCTGCCTAGACTACAGAGCAGGGGAGGCTTTGCAGAGTAACAATACTTTAGCTGTAAAATAAAAAACTATTTTCACAAAATTACCCATCATCCTTGCAAAGTGCAATGCTACTTCTTCGGTATCAAATCACACCCTCTTATCACCTCTTGGCTTTCAACCCTGAGGAAATCCCGAGAGGTGCCTGAAGGAGCCATGGTCTCTTACTATCGTGGAGTCTTTTTATTACGGTGTATCCTTCTCACAAGTCGATGCAAACTCATCCTTTAAAATGCTTTTAATCAAAAGGCAGTGTGGTTGGTAGGTAGTGCTGTCACCTTGCAGACCAGGATTCAGTTAGATTCTGCCCCTGAGTCGTGAGTCCTTGGCTGAATTATTTAACTTTGCTGAGCCTCATTTTTTAACCTGCAAAATGAAGGTAATAACAGTACTTACTTTGGGATTTGAAGGGACCCAATAAATGGTAATCTTCCTTTTCACTGGAGTTTTGAACAAATTGGAAAACACGACAAAATAATAAAGCAGATGAGGAACTGAACATCTCTTTTATTAGTGATTAAACTGGTACTAAAGAACATGGCTACTATATTTTATTCTAAGATGTACTTTATGTTCATATTTAACATCTTCGAGTAGAAGGCACATTTCATAGTCAATGGCGATCTTATAATTGCTGCTGGTCTGGTGGCAGTCATAACATAGGTGTTAGTGCCTGCACACACATGAACTTGGGTTATTCTTGGTGGCAAGATCAGAACACTGCAGCTCTTGATGTTTCTGTTAATAAATTGTTAAAGATCATTTAGAGAAAAAATATAAGTCCTGATTGTTGTCTAAAAACCTTCCATTGACACCTTCTAAAAGGTAAAGTGCCAACATCAGAATCTGTAGAATGGATACGTGCAGCTTGGAAGAAAATCACAGAGCAATACGAGTCTAATGCTATATCTTGACAACAAAGGGGAAAATGTTATACTGTAAATCAAGGATGTAGATAACTCTGAGTCCAAATGTGATTCAAAACACTCAGACTCTGAATGCAAATTTTTTAGAAATATGATACCTAACTTATTTTCCTTTTTCTGTATACAAAAGAATGACGTCATAAACACATAAATACTTATTTAATAAGTATAAAAAATTCAAAGTGATAGAAAGGATTGCATTACTTGTCAATAGTTTTCTTTCTTTGTGGTACATGAAATAATGGTCCTGCCTTCCAGTCGATGGTGTCTTCTGTGAGACAAAACACCACGTATCTGCAGTCAAGCAGGCTTCCAAATGCTGTCATCGAATTCAGCCGACGTGTCCATGAAGATGGGAGCTGGCTGCTTTACAGTTTATAGAGGCAGAGAAGAATTATGCTTCCTGTGAAAACACTGTTCTCAAGAAAAGAGAAATGGAAGAAGGAGCTGGATCACACGTGTCCGATTCCTTCTTCCAACCTACAGGTCAGATTAATTCACTCTTTCTCCCTGAGGAGATAGAGACAGTTCAGGTGTGTGATCCACATGGAGTTGGCTCCACGTGGAAGGAAACATCAGAAATAGGAAGAAGTGTCTCCTAGTAGCTATCTCATAGGTTTGGTGTGAAAGGAAAATAAAATGGGTAATTTAAATATTGCTCACTTGTCTTCTAGTATTCAGTGTTGTCCATAAGAAGTTTGATGCCAGTGTGATTCTCGTCATTTTATCAAGGACCTATTTTATGTCGCTCCCCTATCCTTTCTGAAAGATTTATTTTCTCTCTAGATTTAGTATTTTGAAATTTCAAAAAGGTTTGTTTAGGTATGGGTCTTTGTTTTCATTTAAACTGCTTAGGGTTTTGTTCACACTTAAATTTTGAAACTAATGTGTGTGTTCTTTTCTGGGAAATTATCTGATAATCCTCACTCCATTTCTCATCTCTAAATTTCTGGAACTCATCTTAGTCAATGCCAGATCTCCTGGATTGAATGGCTACCTCGCTATTTTTTCCATTTCTTTCCCCACCCCCCTAATTTTCTGAGACTGTCCCATTCTTCAGTTTCCAATAGTTTTCTTATTGTTTCTTTTTCATAGCATCTTGTCCTTGTTTTATAAATGAAATATTTTCCTGAATCTCTCTGGAAACTTTTGGCCAGGCTGAAGGAAGTCAAGATGTGAAGCAAAATGAGTTTGGCGCTGACAACCAATTCCACTGAGGTGGCCTTGAATGCTTGCACTGGTGGCAGTGGTTTCTGGTATCACTACTTCCTGGGGCAAAACATCTTGTGGCGGCTGTTTTAAAAGTTACTTCTTTCTGATGCTTCACCTCTTTAAGGAAATCTGGGTAAGGAAGTCCCATCTACTTTCTGGGCACCATGCATTTGTGGGTATCTGAGTATAGATTTACTGAGCAGCTACTGTGTGCTGGATTATCCACACTCTCCCTTGCTTTGATCCAGCACCTGGATCATTGGGTGCATTCAATAAATGCTTGTTGAGTAAATGATTTTATTTAGATGAATTTCAGTGATTCTTTATTAAACACTCCCTATCCGTGAGTCCAGAAGAATACAAAGGATTGAGTGTTGTCAAACAAGAACAAGAACAACAATGTCAGCAACAAAAAGTCACAACTAATGCCACTGTGGTATATAGAATTTAGTAAAGGAATTTACTAAAATAAACTAGCACAAGGACAATACAAGAGAGTGTCATAATGCAGACTTCGGACTCTAAGCTGTAACTAACTGCTCAGAATTCGATGTTGCTGGATATGAGTGTTTGTGGCAGGACTCCAGCAAGGAAGAGAAATTTGAAGGGACCATTTTCATTGGGGCCACCAGCTGCAAAGCTGCAGAAAAGATGAGAATATGAGGACCTTGACCATCACAGTCACTTCCTCGGCATTGTCATTCACACAGTGCTATTTATATCACATGCCTTCCTTCCAGCCTGTAGAGAAGAAGAGGCAAGTTCCAGAGCCTTAAGTACGCTTCGCCACTTCCTTGTTGGATCCAGTACTAAAATGAGTGGTTATCATATGACTAGCAGTCTTCTGACCTGGGGCAGCTGTTGCTTTGTGGGAATGTGACCATTCTTTCTTCCTCCTGTTCTGTGTTCATTTCCCAGGATGCATAAGAACCCATGGATTGCCATCTTTTCATTTTATATTCCTATGATGTCCTGTTATATTTCCCTCTTTGTTTTCTTTTTCTGTGTAATGGCAGGTGGCAGTCACTTGGATAGGACTCAAACCGCTGCTATTTCTCTTTCTGCATAGATTCCTTATATATTCCCACAAAAGCTATTAAATGTTGCTGTTGACATTTTCTTGTTGGCCACATGACAGTAACAACATTCGGATCTGTAGCCAAACACCTGCTCAGGAAATATGTTACCTAGGAACTTGAAGCCTTCCTTCTCTTTCCCACACCTCTAGGCAACATGCCTTCCTCTACAGCACGGCTTTAAAGCTTGTACTTCTTAGCCTAGAACACACAGCCTTCAAGGTCAGATCCATGTCTACTTTGCCAACATACCTCTTCCCTATGTACTCTCACACTTAAACAGGGATATATTGACAGGTCACAGGGCTAGGTAAGGTGCTCATCAGGACCAGAACCCAGGTCTCCGATTCCTAGGACCATGTGAGTTTCTTTTCACTGTACAGTCTGCCTTCAGTCTTCGTCTGCAGCTAATGGGGATCCTATGAAATGTATTGACTCTTCCTTATGAGATCCTGTAGTATGTATTGACTGTGCCTCTCAAATTACATTTTTTGGGTAGAGAGTAATTTTATTTTCTTTTTTCAATGACCACACAGTAACACTGACTTTTTTTCTTTTAGTGTACCATGAATTTTTAACATGTGTAGATTTGTATAACTACCGTCATAAACAGGATACAAAGGAGTTCTGTTACTCCCCTAAGAAATCCTTTGTGATGTTCCTCTCTTTAAATTGAGATTTAATTAACATATAACATTGTGTGAGTTTAAGGTATACAACATGATGATTTCATACATGTATTTATTGTAATATAGTCACCACCGTAAAATTAGCTATTTTCTCCTTTGCGTCACATAATTTCTTTACTTTGTTTTTTTTTCTGGTGAGAATATTTAAGATCTAGTCTCTTAGTAACTTTCAAGTACATAATGCACTATCGTTAACCATGATCACATGCTGTATATTAGATGCCAAGAACTTATTCATCTTCTAAGTACAAATTTGTACGCTTTGACCAACATTTCCCCAATTCCCCCGCCCTCTAGCCCCTAGTAATGCCACTCTGTTACCCTGTTTCTATAAGTTCAGCTCTTTTAAATTCTCAAATGACATTTAATCAAGTAGTGCCCTGTATTCTTGGTTAACTCTGTCCAGAATTGATATTCAGCTCATATGTTCTGAAGTTAAAATATTAAAAGACTTCTACAATGATAAGTAAATAACTGTTACTCTGAATCCGTAAGTAAAATGAACACTGGGGCAGGAAGGTCACCAGCCTCCCACAGCATTTTCTGTTTAGATTCAGCCAGGACTTCCTCTTGGCACTTCCATACCGAACTGGAACTTCATAGAGGGAGTTTCTCCCTTCCGCCTTTATATTCTCTAATATTATCCAACAAAGGATGAGGAACCTTGTCAACATTTAGTATAACATCATTGAGTGAATGTGTGAATGGATGCATTTCTGTGACAGGCATCATAGCTGCAAAATACACTAGGGGCTTCTTATTCCTTGTGTCAAGAGGCTTCAGGGATCTTATGAACCTCTTGAAATTATAAGCAAAAATTCGGTATATGTGACTTGTTTTGAAAGAGAGAGTTTATAGTTTTTTTCACCCCAAGATTTTCAAGCAAGGATCCCTTAAATGTAGGCCTTAGGATTTTTAAAGGAGGCTTAGTGATATTTAGTGTCTTAGTGTCTGAACAAGTCTGGAAGAACATAAAATTGGCTGCCTAGAGTAACCAGTGTTACTCTATTTTAGAGTAAAGGACTTTAATACTTTGCTTTCTTACTGGTTAGATCCAGCTCCGTCCTGTTTTGGCCTGGACTTTACTGATGTGGAATCCTCTTTGTGACTACTGTCCCTTTCAGCTTGGCAGTCTACCAACTCATGCTCATTCCTGCTCTATCTGTGTCCTTATGGTTGGTGTCACCATATATTTTCACATAGGCTGTCTGCACTTGCTGCTTCAATAATCTTTTTTGGCAATCAACAGAAAGCTCCTCAAATGTATACCTGAGACCTTTCCTTCAGAATCATACTCAGAGGGGACACTGCACAAAAAAAGATGAGCCATGTTAATGACATCTTGGGCTGAAAACATACTTGAGCTTATTTTTCAACCAAAGGCATAGAATTCTAAAATTAGGCTACCCCGTATCCATGCTGCTTTTACTAAGCTAGGTTATTGTAGAAGTAATGTATTCAAAGTGGGAGTGGGTATGGGGTCTTCAATTGTGGATCATTTCATCAAGCTGATATAATTTATAGTGCTTTTTACATGGGAACTAGCTTCTTTAGCATCATGACCCGCATTATGCTACCCTTTCAAAGCAGCAGGCAGAAGTTTACTTTTGGAGCAACTAAAAACAGTATCAGCACCGCAAGCACTTTAGGAGCTGAAATAATCACAACTTTCTTCTTACAACAATACCTATAACTGGCTACACTTTGTGCGCTGTCTTTGTATTTCACTATTTGTGGGAGAGGTAGATGGAAAGAGAGAAAAGAGAGAGGCAGGAATTGTAGTCAAGGCTCTCTGCAGGAGGCGGCCTTTAGATGCACCTTCCCTCCTTTTCTTCCAAGAGGATGATGTTGGGATCATAAATTACCAACCCTGGGAAATCAGCTTGTCTCTTTAAAGCTATTAAAAGGGACCAAGATGAGCTGGATTCCCAAATGAGCTTTGAGGATTACGGTGTCAGGTAGAAGGTGGCTGCTCAAGGGGGGAAGAGAAATTGCCTTCTCATATATCATTTTGGAGCTGTCCAGCGTTAATCCTCAGACTGATTTAAGCAGGAGGAATTTGAGATAGTAATGGCCAATTGGCTATTGCTTCTTCCTGATAACAGCCAGTGCTCTCAACAGTAGCCACTTATCCCCAGGTGTGGGGAACGTGAAAGGTGGGAGCCTCAGACAGGGGCATGATGATAAAGGAGTGAAGTGCGTGGGCACCTGGAGCGGGTGAAACAGGTTTAGGGAAGGCAAGTACCATCTCAGTGCCCAAACACAGCTTCCTTTCTGTGACTAAATCCTGGAAAGAAAGATCAGGCCTGCTCATGTTTAGCAGAGAGACATAGTTTCAGGGCAGATGCCACTTTTAAAGGCAGGAGCTACTTTTCTCCTAGGATTAAGGAGAAGATTCATGAGGTCAACGGTGTGGGCTGCGCAGGCTACTCAGAGGCTGTCCTGGAAGCATCAATCAAGCCCGGGGCCAGCAGTGCAGTCGTGACTATTGGAAAATGTCTATTTTAGGCTGACCCCATCCTCACTTGCTGGAGGCAGGAGCTATTTTTCATTGTGTTGGGGAATGTATTAAATTACTAGATGGCAATTTTTTAAAGTTAACTTTTTTATTTAAATGTGTCCTTGGGATATGAGCTCTGAGAGAATCTTGGGATGGTTTTTCTGACAGGTGGAAGCCATGGCACAGGCTTTCAGTTGGATGGCTGAGTTAGAGGCCTCACTGGCTCTCCCACCACCCCTGCCTGCCTGGCCTCATCCTCCGAGGTCTCCCCACATCAGTGCCTCCTCCACACAGCTATTTGCCTGGACTTTCTAAAACAGCATAAAAATGAAGTGCCTTTACTTAAAAACCTCCAAAGTGTCTCAGTTTCTACCACTGATACAGTCCTAATTCCTTAGCACGTCTATCACCTTATTTATAAGTCAGTTCCAACTTCATTGTTCAGCCTTATCTCCTGTCACTTCTCTCCCTGCAGGTTCTGCTCCAGCCATGAGAAACCACCTGTTTTTCTGTGTGTGGGCTCATATCTTTCATATCTTTGCTCACGCTGGTCCCTCTTAAGAAGAATCCTACCTCCTCTACCTTTTCTCCAGCAGGTGGATTCCCAAGAATCAGTTCCAATGGTATCTCATTGGAAAAAGTCTCCTCTGATACCACCCACCCCTTCCTCATTCAGATTTCATTCCTTCCTCTATTGTTCTTCCAATGCATCTTTAATGGATTTCTGCTAGAACACTTACCCATACCATACAAATTATTTGTTTACACATCTTTCTTCTCTACCAAACTAGAAGACTATTCTCACTCCTTTTCCAGCTTTAGCACCTAGCATAATACCTAACAGAGGGGTGCTCAGTAAGTACTTATTAGGAGAGAAATGAATGAAATCTTGAACGATTGTGGAAAGTGGGGCACAGACACAGAGCTGTAGACCTTTTAGATAGAAAAGACCTATAGAAAGTCACCCGTTCTGTGCTCTACCGTTCCCCACTGCAACCCTCTGCAGGCAATTTGCACCTCAACCATCCTTTACTTTTCTGTTCCTTCATGTCTTGTTGCCCTCAATTGCTTCAGTCTGACATTGACCCAGCATGACAAGAAGATCAACTTCTAATCTGCAAGAGCCCCAGTTTTTCTGGGACTTTGAAAGCTCCTGACAGAACTGGAGGAGTGGAAACTGTCAGCCCTCACTTGTCAGTTCCTTGAGCAGCCGTCTAAGGCTTAATTTGCACCTCGAAATACCCTGGGGCCAGTGGAGCTCTGATTGCGGGTTTAAGCACCTTCAATAGTTTCTCTTAGGAGATAAGTAGGATAGCTGATGGAGGGGAGGGAATATTATAATATTCTTCCTGCAGCTCTAAAGCACAGTGATGGGGTAGCCGAGTGGAGACAGGATCATAGGCAGGAAGACAAGATGAGGGATGAATAGATGGGCTTTAAGCTTCATATCTACTTGGAGTACTAATGAGGACATCAAGTGGAGAAACATTTAAAAAACGCAAAGATGAGTCAGTGTAAACAGTACCATTCAAAAGACAGCAGAACATCCACACATGGAGAGGCTGCAAGTGCTAAGCTTGACTCAGTGATAATAAAGGAGACAGTTAAAGAACAGAGATCTCCCCCGTCTGCTGGGCTCCTATCGCTTAATCAAAAGTGACTCCAACTACTGCAGCTGTAAAAAAATGTTCCCAACCTTCCATTAATTTCCATACAATAACCCTCTAATGGGGGAACTGTTCAGGGGAGGAGGGCGATCAATCTGGCCTAATGACACACCCGAGACCTGGGGAAAATGCAAACTTGGAGCAATTTCATGGCAGGTGCAACCTTGGAAAGCATTACCATTTTTCTAAGTTAATTTGTTCCCTTGATATGCTTGAAATCCATATTTGTACTTTAAACGTATAAAATGCAAGATGATTAAAAAATATAACCAGATTTTTGTAAACCTTTCAGCAGCAGCAGGTGATGTATTAGCCATCTCCATTCTTCCTCTCCCCTGTGATCAGGGACCACGTTGCCTTCTTTTATCCCTTGCTGTCATTTGAGAGACTGTTGAGTCTTTGCTTTGTTTACTATTTTTAAGTTCTCCTTTGGCTGAAGGCTGGAAGCCTTTGATGCCCCGGGCAGACCCAGCCTGAGAATTTGCAGTCAGAAAGGCTGGCTCTCAGGGTGGGGTCCCAGACCTGAGGAGGAGGAGCAAGGGAACCCCAGCCAGGATTGGTTGCTGAGAGGCGTGATGTCTTCTTTCAGTTTCCAGCTCCTCCCCTCTGCCTGGCTTTTCCTCCCACACCAGTGGGTGAGGGAAAAATTAAGGAAATGAAATCAAGACCTGACACTTGGCCTTCATTCAGTCCTATGATTTCTCCTTTTCACTACGTCTCTTCTGGTCTTGAAGCTGGTCTGGCCTTGCAGCTAGAAATTAGCCTACAGGTACACTGATGCTCCTCTAGATGAACCTGGCAATTCCCTTTCTTCTTAGAACTTGTCCTGGTAAATAAAAGGAAAGGTACTCTGCTCCACTGAAATGTACTACCTCCCACCCCCTACCTTCTCTCTTCTAAAAATGCCACTTGGAATAAAGTGATAATGTGCAGATTTTTGATCTCCAGTCTGCCATCTTTCCAGAAGTCAAGTAGACTAGCTCCGTTTATGAAACATACTGGTTACTTCCTTGCATCCCCTCTGCCTTCGTCTAGGGGAACCCCACTCTGAAAGAAACCCTTTCTAGTTTCTTTTGGAGATTCTTCCCATGTCTCCAGTCACTTCTCCCATTCTGAGAGAAGTGCATCAGGAGCCTTGATTATTCTCACTGACGGGGATTCCACTCTGCAGAACCTCACAAGTTCTTTTAGCTTTTGAAAATAAATGGACATTTTATTCCTTTTAATGTTAGAGGTTTATAGATTAATCCAGGAACTCTTGGGGAATACATTTGCCATCACATTCCAGGATTCAAAGATACTATACCCAGGGATCCAGCTCCAAAGCTCACGATGGTGCTTAGAGTTCAAGGGTTTCCTTGTGCTTAATTGAACCCTGTGGTTCCTGATGTTCTCGATTAGATGCTGCTGAAGAGAAGCACAGATTTTTTAATGTTGGATATTTGGAGATAGTTTTTCTGAACATTCATTAATTAGCTCTTTTGGGTTTCAATTTCTTGCTCAGAAAGCAGGAGTGAACATTTATGATGTACTTAGGAAATACTCTCTTTACTATCCCTGAGAATGTCTTCTGCAAACCTCCAGCTCCAGGGAGGGTTACTGACCGAGGATTCCAACTGCTGGACTCTGGACTCCTTCATGGCATTCATGCTAAGGCCACACCTCCCACAGATGGCGCCCAGCTGGTGGCTGAGAGTGGCAGGGATATTAAAGCAGACTGAGTCCTGGCAGATACTGAAATCCTTTAGGCTTGATGGCTCCCTGACGGCTCCGCTGAACCTTCCTGAGACTGCGAAGGGGTCTAGGTTTCTTCCTTCCTCTGTCCTTCCTTTGGAAGACTCAGATTGGCTATGGGGTCTGAAGTCTCTCCAACGTTCCTGTCTCCCTTCCTATTTTCTCTCTCACAAAATTTCTTTACCATGTTTAATCTCACCCTGCTGCCTGCTGGACTAACACACATAGTCACAGGCAGTAGGCAAGTGTGTCTCTGGGAGATGAGAATTTAATTGGTTAAAGTTCAGTTGGCCTCTAGGAGTTCAGGTAGCATTATTCATTTTGCGTTTAAAGGTAAGACCTGAGATGTAAAACAGGGCCTAAAGAACCTGTTGAACGCCTAGATTTTTCTCCTGGTTTTGGAACCTTTCATCTATGTACAGAATTCACTTTATTCTAGAAATGTGTTGCCTTTCAACTCCTCATCATGTGATCTGTGTATGGCACTCTAGGTAACAGGAGTTGACATTTATTGTTAAACCTGCCTCTTGAATCACTTGGAGGGAGACCATAAATGTCTCAAATGTGATTCCATATAGAGACTTAAAATGGCAATGTTATCTATATGTGCAATTATGACTCCCCTATTCCTTTCAAAAGATTACTTGACGAGTGCTGGAAAGAGGCTGCAATCTTCCTTGGTGAGGTGGGGTGAACAGTAAATTCCTCCAAACACTGTAGGGTTGTGAAAACATTATCCTGGCCCAGCTTCTGTGGCCAACTTTCTTTATCAGGAACATTTCCCTAGATTAAGAGTTGAAATGACCTGGACAGATTTCAAGATTTGTAGTAGGTCTTCCATCTGGTGCACTTGGATATGCATAATTTTAATGCTATCATTTAACCTTTTGCATACCACACATAACCCAATTTTGGTTTAAATCTCATAGGAAAAGCTCTAGTATTTTGCTAGCTCCACTGTATAACTCTTTTAACATTCTACCATTTATGATAATTTGCATGAAAAAAGAGGTGTGTAGATAGACCTCTGTTTTTCTCTCATCTCTTTTCATGAAAAAAATAATCTTGTTTAGCTGAGATAGGTAGTATTTTATTTTGCAGCAGAAGTCAATATATGACCAGAATATTCAATCAGAAAAGTTTTGTCTATTTATGACTTCTCCCATCCTTTTGGGCCAAATGCTTCTGACATAGTTTACTTCTTTATAAGATGAAGAAATGAAAAACAGCATTCTTCTCATTTTCTTATTATTCTAGAAGTATTACATGTTTGATTTCTAGACTCTAAAATATTAGCTTACTCTGAGTGAAAGCATAGCAGCTGCTTTTCTCTATGATTTATCTAGAGGGCAGATTTGAGATACCATGCACTCATCTGTTCTTTCTTTCATAAATATTTGTTTAAATTTGTTTCAACTAATGTTTACTGAGCACCTGTCATAAGCTAAGTGCCAGAGATACTGGAATGAACAAAAATGAACAAAATTCCTACCCTCATGGAACTTATTCCTAGTGGGGGACACACAATGAACAAATAAATATAAATATACAATGAAGTAAAAACCAACATTTCTGATGGATTCCTGGCGGGTGTTAGAAAAAGAGAGGCGTCAAGGATGAGTGTAGGGAACTTAGCTTAAGAAACTGGGTCAATGTAGAGAAGAGGAGAACCCTGAGGGAGAAGCAGGTTTGGCAGCAGGCAGACCAGGATGTGGGTCAAGAGCTCTGTTTTGGACATGCTAAGTATGAGAGGTAGAGATTTTATGGTGGAAATCAGATGTATACGCCTAGAGTTTAGCATGTGGGTTGAGACTGATAATAGGTATTTACGATGTCACCTAAGGCTTTCGGACTAGAAGGGACACTCAGAAGTGTGTTGATGGGATGATAGGCATTCTAAAACCTAAAGTCTAGGACTCTCCAACATTCAAGAACCAGGCAGAGGAAACAGACTCATCAGAGGAACCACTTACCGTGTGCCAGCACGAAGCAAAGTGCTGGAGCTACAAAGAAGAAACAATATTAGCTTTAAGTTCTTTGAGGGCAGGAAAGATTTTTATTTTCCTTGGATTCCCAGCACTTAATACCAAACATAGGACTTTTTTTTTTTTTTAAAAAACAACAAAAAACCTACACAGAGTTTAATGAACCAAAGATTCTGCTTAATCTAATTCTGTGCATATGAGATCCTATTAGAAAAAAATAATAAAAGTCATAATCCAGTGGGAAAAGCAGACAAGTAAAGAAGCCATTAGCACACAGCATGATTGTTTCTCAAATGGGATTTTGTACAATATGTTTTGGGAATGTAAGACAGGCACAGCTATTCTGATCAGGACTATCAACAGAGGAGGTGATGCTTCAGTGGAGAGGCGAATGGATGGGTTCTCACCAGGCAGACAACGCTGAGAAGGGCATTTGTCAAATTATTGAGGTCCAGTGATTTTATATCATTGTTTCCTGGGTGGAGTGAAATTCTCTGGTACGACTCTCCATATTTCTCAACTTTGACCTCATGCTTGGCTCATTTTCCACTACAGATATATTTGTCTCTTTTAAAAACATATTTAAACAAACATTTAGTTAGTGCCTACCTAATGCACTAAATTCCTACCTGCCTTCGAGAAGCTTTCCAACAATGAAATTATAAACAGATGTTAGCAGTCAGCAACAAGCCACGCCAAGATAAAAATATTCTAAACAGAGGCATGAAGATGTGTTACAGTCATGCATGGGGATAAAGTATTTGTTCTGACCAAGGATGAAGGAAGGCTGCGGAGAGAAAGTGACACTGAGCTGATAAGTTTTTTTTTTTTTTATTGGATAAGGGAGCGAACATAATTCAAGGTGAGGAAACAGCATGAGCAGGCACAAAGGAAATACCATGTTGAATACGATGTTTAATGTGAGAGGAGCAGTGAGGTGTTACTGTCAATGTTTGGAGGGATGTATCAGGCAGATTGGCTCAGATGCTGTTTGCAGTCAGGTTGTGGAGGGGAAATTGGACTTTACTCTGCAGGGGAAATTGGACTTTACTCTGTAGACAACAGGATACCCCTTCACAAAAGGAGAGGGAACTTTTGAGCAGCCCCTTAAATATCAAATCAAGAGCAGAAAATCCTGGACAAGGCTGGGAAATTTTCTTATGAAGAGAAGGGTGCGAGCATCATATCCTACCCCTACTGGAAAGGGCTTTTATAAATCAGAATCATAACTTTTACAGTTCCATTAAGTCTTGTTTTTATTCCATTAGTTTGAAGATGTTAGGCTGACCCCAAAGACTCTCAGAGATATTCCTATATCTAAGGCAGAAAAGTAAACCCTTAGTCTGGCCATAGGACTTCTGAGAAATTTGGTGGATTCACAAAACACATTTATCTTTTCTCCTTACTTAAGCTTCCTGAAATAACCATAAAGAAACAAAAGAACAAAAGGATTGAGGAAAGTGATGACAGTGGACAGAATTTTTGTCCACTTATATTTTTGTTCACTTATATTTCTCTAGAATCTGGCACGCAGTAGGCAATTTTTGATTTGATGAAAAGGTAAGAAAAAAGAGTTAGAGAAACTCTTTTGCAAAATGCAGAGCCAACGAAGGAGTGATAACTGCACGTGGCAGAAAGGAGGCGATGACAAGCTATGGACCTTCAGAGAACAAACACTGATGCTGGGAGAGATCATGCTCTTTATTTACATCTGCTGCCTCTGTAGGCTGGGGTGTGTAATCCTGTTGCAGTTGTTAATCTTGTCGCAAGTTCACTCTTATCCAATTTTGTATGCTCTTCAGATCCAGAAACAGGCATGCCGTGTCCTTGCGGATCTATCTGCTTTGCCCAGTTAGATAATGTCATACCTACCCAAGGAAAATCCATTAGTGCCAGTAAAAGTTTCATGTTCAGTCTCGGCCACAGAGAGTGAGGCCTTTCTGACTGGGGACCCTGCGTCCTGCTCCATGGACTTTGCTGACTGTCTGCAGGAAACCACCCTCAGCTTCTGCTTCTGCCTTTGAATTAAAGGTAGTTGCTGATGATGGTCTCTCAGGACAACATTTTTCCTTTTATTCCTCATTATTGCCCTTCAAAATCTTGACAATGTGATTCTCCTGTGAGAGTTAAAAAAAGTAAAATTCATGCATGATGCATGTGATTATTTATTTGAAGAAGAACCTGGAAAGACATTCTGAAAATGGGTAGCTCAGTGACATGGGGATAATAACGGAGGGGGAGCTTTGGTGGGCTGGCCTGGAGGCAGGTGACTCTAGACTTTAGAGCCTGATGAAGTGAATCAGTTCATTCCTGAAGAGACCATCAAGCTTAAGAGCTTGACCTCAGAAATACAGATCTGCATTCAAATCCCTGCCTGCCTTTCGTGACTTTGTGTAACCACTTATCTTTTATGAGAATCAGTGTCTTCATCAATCAGATAAAGATCATTGCTATGCTTTCAGGATTGTGTGCTTATTAATGAAGTGATATCGGTAAAGTGTTTAGCCCAATGTGTGGTACATTTAACAAGAGGGTTCACATGAAGCTGAAAAAAGGTGGACACCAAAGTACCAATTTTGTCCTTGTCCATCTCACACATCCATAGGATGAAGACATTGAATGTGAAGGAAGTGAGTGTTCAGGTCCCTGGGGAGGTGAACTCATATGAGATAGGATGTCCTAGGGTGACCAGGAGCTGCCCTTCAAGGCTTCCCACTGCCCACTGTATATCTTCATCAGAAGGACACTGTACTAAATGATTTAGCATCCAGATTTTCTGGTGCCTGGAAGAGGAAGCTCAAAATATTGGATTCCAGTATTCTCGTTATTTACCAAAGAGCATTTTCATTCTAAATGCATGAATTGCGATTTTGATTTATATGTTAGTCTCTTGTGAATTAGATTACATGAGTTACAATCTAATCTTGATCTGTCTGGAGGTGAACTCAACAAGTGAGACCTTCTGTGTAGAGTCATAATTTTTTCCACATGGTCTCCATTTCATTCCCCTCCTTTCCCTTTCCAGGGATAATCTCCTATATCTGCATGACATTGTAGATTTCCCCATCATTTAGTGTCCCATTCTGTGGCCAGTCAGACTCTCTGTGTCTGGAGTCTTGCTCTGTACCATGTCCCCTAGCAATATAGGGACAGCAGCTATTTTTAGGGCAACTTTAGCTCGGGGGGAATCAGTGATCCAAAGAAACACTCCCAATATGTCTGATGTCTGATGTCTAGTTTTCCTAGAATACAAACCTATTTGGTACCTACTTGCCTTTAAGGGACTAATTTCTTCTGGAACTGAGGTAGTTTTCTTCATGATGGCAAGGACGTATGGCTGCTGCCTCTGGCCCTCTGAGGGGTCTCTCTCAGACTCAGAGATTGTTTGTTATGTTGCAAAAGTTTCCAGAATTTCAGTTTTACTTTCCTACATGAATGAAGGTAATTCTGCCAGAGGGTCTGAGATCAACTGTCGAGGAGATAAAAAGTCCCCTAGCTTCTCTGAGTTGGCTATTGCCCATGTCCTCAGCCAGTTAGTTATTTTAGGCCCTATTAGAACTAGTTGCAGATATTGAAATTTTATTTTCTAATATATTTTTTCCAAGCTAAGTCAACTTATTATCAATTCACCAATTCCTCCACCCCCACCCCACATTTAGCCTACCACTACGTTGGACCTCAAATATTTGTTCTCATTATTTTCTGGCTAGTTATGAGGATAGGTAAAATATTTTATCTTCTATTTTTTTCCACTTTACTAATTTTGAGATATTTACTTGCAATAAAATTTGCCCATTTAGCTGCACAGTTTGGTGAATTTTTGTAATCATTGCAAGTGTGTAAATTATCAGCACAATCTAGACAGAGCTGTTTCCTTATGCTGCAATGTTTCCTTTTTCTGCTGCCTATGAAATGTGGCTAAAAGTGCTTGGGAACAGCATCTACCTGATACTTCACCATCCTTTCTAGGGAAACGTTTAGGGGGAGTTTAATTTAAAAGCTTAAATCTGAGTGACATGTTCAAAGTTCTGACTTTGGGAGATTTCAGGTCTGAAGTTCCAATTGTATCTCTGAGCTTTTTCTCTGTTAAAGGCCACATTTGTCATCTACATCTGCTGTCGATGTAGAATATTTTCACAGATGGCAGGTGTCTTGGGCAAAGACTAACCCACTGGCCTCATTCCCTCTCCATTCCGCCAGCTGCTGTTTTAACAGTTCTTGGTCAGCCTCGCAATTCATCCGTTAATGTCTAGTCTTTCCCCAGCCAATGAACTGAATGAAGTGTCACAGACCTTAACAACTTTGGAAGACTGAGCTGCCCAAAAGGTGATATACTCTTTTCAGTTCTTCATAAAGTATCTCATTCCATTCAGCATTACAGCTCTTCCTTTATCTAGAAGTATTTTTTTCAATGCTTTTTTTATTGTATGCTAATATCTGTCCATTACAATCATGTATGACCTTAGTAGCGTAATTATGCCTCACTGAATTTCTTTCCTTCCTTCCTTCCTTCCTTCCTTCCTTCCATCCATCCATCCATCCATCCATCCATCCATCCATCCATCCATCCATCCAGTCATTCACTCCTTCATTCAAATAAACATCCAGTGTGTGAACATGTGGCTTATATATGGCAGACATCAGATAGCATTGCACTTTATAGTATCATCTAATTTGATTCTTAAAACAATACTGATTTTACACTTGAGGAAACAGGGTGGCTTGACTAAGAAAACAGATGTCCAGTAAATGATAGTGTCATAACATAAATCTGATTCTCTCTGATTGACGAGATTATACTCCTTTCTGAGCTCTGAGTTGGTTGTGTTTTGTGCATGTAATACCATAATGGGGATATTCAGTTAGGATTTGGCTCTATGAGTCTGAAGTTCGATTGAGAAGTCTGTGACAAAATTAGAGATTTAGGATTCATTGTCATATTGATGATCTTGGGGACTATGCACATAGATGGGATTGATGAGATCAAAAGAGGTGAGCTAACTAGAATCATAGGCCAGACTTGATCTAGTTCTAACATTCCATATTCCTCTGGACCCAACCTGTTTGTTTGACTGCTTGTCTCAGTCAGCCTTTCTTCATGTTCTTACAGAAAAACCTAATTATAGCATGATTCCTTGGTATCTTATTAGTCTGAGGGACATTTGTCTTTAAAGCTCAGGGCTTTGCTTCTACTCACTCAAAGAAAGGGGTAGGATACCCTCTTGGGTGCCTGTCCTCTATATTCCCTGTCTGTGCCTAGGTCTTGAGTATGATTTACTGATCGCACACTCACCAGGGGTCTGTTGTATGCCTCCTTCTACTCCCCAGCATCTTTCTCCATTGCTCAAGGAACTTTTTTCTGACCCAAGGACGCATTCCTCTTCTTGATTTAATTTGGACGAGATTGGTATTTATCATGCAGTTCAGTTATTCCAGGAAAACCCCCAAACGTAGACATGAATGCTTTTAGAAAGTAGGACTTTGGATCCTACTGTTATTTATAATCTAGCTAGAGGCTTGATTATTTGTGCTTTCTTCCAAAGTCCTTCCCCAAAACTTGCTCTTTTTTTTTTCTCAGTGCTGTTTGCCAGGCCCCCACCTCAATTCCAGTTTTAGAATTTTTGGGATTCTCCCTTCAACTTGCTCCTGTGGGAAGCCTAAGTTTATTCTGTATTGGTTTTGGGTTAATGAGAAGCTTATAGTTGAAGGCTGTTTTCACTTTTGTAGATTACACTTCACATTGCCATGACCTACTAATTAGGTTGTGTATCCCACCCACATATATCACACATATTCAGAGATGGCTGAATGGTTTTATTACCACAAGAAGAGCTAGGGCCACGTACTTCCCCAATCCTGGGCTTATGCTATGTGCAGAGTTAATGTTCATCCTGAGGAAAAACTCAGTAAAATAGAAAATGGGAAATACATTTATATTTTCTTAAAAAGACTTGGGCTAGATATCTAGGAGAACTTTCTGACCCTGAGGAGGAGGGAAACTTTTTGACACAAGGGGATGGTGACAATTCTTGTTGATATTTTTATTTTTTTAAAGGAAGGAAAAATAATTACTTTCCAAAGATAGTTTAAATGCCATCCTGCCTAGAGGAAGGGCAGTGGATTAAATGACTTCTCAAGGTCTTTCTGAACCCAAGGAATTTTATAGCACTCATCCAGAACATGTAAAAAATCAGCTAGCTGCACTTTTCCAAGTAAGACTTCGAAGACACTGTTAGTATCCAGGTTCCCGTGAGATATTGCAGTTCCTCATTATGAACCAGAGCACCTTCTCTCAGACGCTGGAAACTTCTGTTACCAGAACAAGCAAATGTCCATTTGCCTCGGACATCTGAGAGATTCCCAGTCAATTCTGAGTTAGTCCAGAGGTTCAGTGCTAATTATCTGCCTGGGTGGCACAGGATCATGAGCATCTGGGAGAAATAACTGAGACTTTGTTCATTCTGGTTCAGGGAGAAGAATCTGTATTAGTAATTGAAGAGCTCCACATTAGGGATTGGGAGACTTGACTTTGGGCCTGGCTAGGTCTCCAGCTTGCTGTGGCATAGGTTTCTGTGCCTCCGTAGGCCTGGTGGTGTAGAGGGCTGGAGTGTATTTGTTGGAGTCCACCTGGCTCTACCACTCAGTAGCTGAATGACCTTACACAAGCTTTGAGACCCCTTAACCTTGGCTTACAGATTTGTCTTCTATAAAATTTTGATGACAGTGCCTAATTAAGAGAAGTATAGTGAGGATTAAAAAGAATAAGTGATGTGCAGTGTGGAGTAATCACCAATATAGCAACAGGTGCTCACTGGTACTTTCATTCGTTTAGTCTTCTTGTTTGTAGAATGAGATTAGGTGAAGACAGAAAGTCTTTTCTGCTTTGAGAGTTCATGAGTCAAGTGTTACTTTTTCTATAGTGGCATCTATTTCATCTTCTTTTATCGTCCTCTTCTTTGGGTCCCCAAAATTTCTCCCAACCACAAGGCTAATTGTATAGTAGACCACTGTGCTGACTTTCCTCTTTCCCATAGCACAGGACTCCTGCCATGGCTCTCGCTTCTCCATGCTGTGGTCCAGTATTTGATGAGGGGTCCTGTCGGGTCTACGGTATGCATCTTCCTCCTCCCTGGCCATTAATTAATCCCGCCAAATGCTGAGCAAGGGTGTTGCCAACCCTTCCTCCCCTGTGAGCCGTCTGCGAGACTGCCTGACATTCATAAGCTACAGAGCTGTCTTTTCCTCTTTAAAACAAAGTCATCTCTAAACTTTTACATTATAGATCATCCTGGAGCTTTATTTTCACCACCACTGAGCTGGAAAAGGGACTAAGATAGCCCATATTTTCCTCTTCAAAATCAAGCATCTCAAATAAAAACCCTTTTGCTTCTCATCTTTTCTATTTGCTCTCCTGATGCACAAATGAAAACGAGACTTTGTCTTTTGATTTTCACTCCTGTGTCCATTTTCCAATGGCTGCCAATTCAAGAGCAGCAGAGACAAGCTTCAGCAGCTCCTCATGGGTGAGAACACGATGGTGGCATCTCTGTCACCAGGAAGACGAGAAGCCTGGAGGTTCTCTCAGTGCCAGTTTTGCTAATGCCCCAGGACTAGTTTGACTAAATAGCTTTTACAGCCATGAAGTCTGTGAGGCAGTCTGGGAACTAAACTATTCCAAATAGCATGTGTGGGCACAGTGTGCTCATGTATGGGGTAGGCAAGAACTTTAGAAGCCATTTTGAATTTCCAACTCCTCCTGGGTTTCACTGTGCTTTCAGAATAATTTATCCCTCCAACTACTGTAATAATGTAATCAGATGTCCTCATCTATGGAAAGGTGCTAATAATTTAATGTGTTGATCCAATCAAAGGCATTTGCTGTTTGAATGAAGACCACATGACAAGTATGCATAACCTCCAATATGCTTCTCTAATGATGTAATCTCAGGCAGTCTGCTAGCTGACTGAGGAAAACATTTTCTCTGGAGTGTCTCCTTGGTGTTTCTCAAATCATACATGTAAGGTAGCCATGTGGCTCTAATTATATTTCAGCCTGAATATATGTATACACACATATGCACACACACACACAGACTCAGAAAACCACACCTGCCTTGGGTGGGATCTTCTTCCCAGTCTGCCACTGCCTGATATGCCTGGACTGATGCCACAATGGCCCAGACTGGCAAGAGCTTGCTGTTTTATGAATGAATTGTTTTTAAGCTTAGTTCTTTCTTCTCTTTGAACTTTTGAGATACCAATTTTTATTTTACTTGGCTCTTCACTGAAGGAAAAAAGAAATTTATTTGTCAGGTTCATTTCATTACTTTAAAATTAAATTGGGCCTCTCCTTTTGTCTTTTTTCCCTCTGAACCACCTATTTACATATGTTTTCATTGTATTTCTATTTTTTTTACTTTTTTGTCTCTATTATTATACCACTCTTTTTCTCTTTATTTCCCTTTCTCCATTTCTTCTTCTTCCTCCCCCCACACCCCAAAATACATAATCATTTTCTTGGCTGGATCTCTGGTTTTCATATAAATTCCTCCTGCCATGTTCTATAATTTCTAATGCTTAAGTGATGTCACTTGATGATCTATTTGATGACTTTGCCCCATGGGAGGCAATTGTCCATGATTAGAAAGGAAGTTCCTGGATCCTGAGGTTTCTTCCTGTTTCCTTTCCTTTGCTCAGACATACAAATTTCTTTGTAATTGACAGTTTTAGTTGAGGGTTTACTGACTCCTACTTTGGGATTTAGTATACTGGAGAGTAACCACTTGTATGCGTGAGACAGAAAATTTTAGCTAACCTTATTATTTAGCTTGAGAATGCTAAAAGAAGTGACCCATATTTTGTGGATCACTAATACACACAAAAAAAGACTTTGAAATTATAAATAAATCATATGCAGGGCCTTTAAATGTACTCTTGAAAGTGTAGAGCCCAGAAGCTTAAGCTTCACTAATTTCATAATAAATTTGTTTCTTCTAAAATGAGATACTCTTTGCAAGACCCTGAACAATTTTCCTCCTTCAAAAGTCCTATTTGCTTTGCTATAGTTCTTTAAGATACCCTTGATCTTCACCTGCCATGTACCCACTTATACTTAAACATAAGAGAATTGTCATTTGGCTTCTGAGCCTATTGTTCAGGCCACCCCATGGTTGCCACCCTGTCACATTTGTTCCTGACTTATGATAGAGGTTCAAGCTTCTGGGCCCTAAGGTCTTGGCCTTTTCTTATATGTATCCTTGGGTCCTGTCACTTCTGATCCTCACTTTTCTAGACTGGATTAAATTTTCCTACATTTCCCTACATTTAGGTAGAAAATTTCCTGTTGTACTTTCAGCTCTAAAGGACCCAATTCTATTTCCTAAGGGTGGTATCTAGATAGGCTAGACCTGGTTGTCTGGTTGAAAATGGGGGAGAGGTTTCAATAGTTAACTAGCTTTAATTCCATTCATAATGACTCCAGGCCAAGCCCTTGACTTGTCTCCATCAGTCTCTTTAGTCATATGTCAACTCCTTCTACCATAATAGAGAAAAATGTCATCTTTTCCCCTTTAACAACTTTTGCAATCTCTTATTATGTAAAGGCAGCATTTCCTGGGATATTCCATAGGATATCTGAGGTATGCCTAGGGAGTTCTGGGAGTATAGTTGAAAAGAACTGAATCTACCCTGAGAATTCCAGAAGGGTTCAATGAAGAAGTCAGAGAAGACCATGAGTACCAAGTCAACCAGCTTGACCTTTATCTTTAGGGAAATGGAATCCACTGACCAGGGTGGTTCTTTTACCAGCTTTCCTTTCAGGAATCTCCTGCTAGGAGCTCATGGAATATGGGTTGGAAGAAGCCATACTAGAGGCAAGAAAAATAGTTGGTCAACAATTGCAATCCATGTGAGAGACTAGGACAGTATTGGCAGGGAGGAAGAAGAGACAAAGGAGATAAGAGGTGAAGGATTCAATATTTAGGAAATACAGTGAGTAAAATTTAATATATCAGAGCTTGAAATCCTAAGTCATAGTCATTGCAAGACTGCACAAGGACCGCGTCTTTCCTCCCATCTTATTCTACATCATCCCTTTTCTAGCTATGACAGAAGAAATATGGGGGGGGGGCATGGCATGTTTAGTTTTTTGTAAGATGAACAGTGTTTATTTGGTAAGTTGTGTTACCAAATATAGCCAGTGGCAAAGGTGAGTGAAGGAAACACCACTCAGTGGGACCCCAAATCCTAATAAGCTCTAGACCCAGTTCATCTGCCATGGCTAGGGAGGCTCTCTACTGTCTTCCTTGCCCAGCTGTTCTGTCTGGGTTTGCTTTCTCTCTCAGGCTGCTGATTTAAGAGGGCAGCCTTGCCTTTTACCGGTGTTTACGACAGGTGACACATGGACTCCTGAGGCTGAGAAGCACTGTAATTCACAGAGCTCATGACTTCTGCTGGTTGAAGTTCAGATATATAAAGCCTGGACTAGAAACCAAGGCCTCCTACATTCTAATCAGACAGGCCTGATTCCTCTCCTTCCAGTGGCTTTTATGACCCATCCTTGCCTGAGATGACAAAGTTCCTCGTTGTCCACCAAAAGGTAAAAATCCGTAAGAGGCAATTCAATTTCACAGGTCATAAAGTTATATGCCCACTTCTTGCACTTCTTCTTGTTTATTATGGCAGAAAACTTCTGAGTTCACCATCTACATTTTGTCAGTGTATAGAAATGGTTTAATCCTACATGTTTCTCTTCTCTCCTGCCACCCTCTCTCCTCACCTTGGCCTTGCTCATATCTCATTCTACTCCTTACCTAAAAGACCTCTTAAATCAAGGCTTGCCACTTCCTGGCAGATAAAAGCAATATTCCTGTTCCTGAGACTAAGGATGTATTCCCTCTATGTGGTGGGATTCGTGGTGGAAATAAGGGCAGAGGAGGTAAGAAAAAGGAGGAACAGATACATCGTTTTCTGAGCAGTACTTAGAATAACTATAAATTTTTCTTTTCCTCGTAGCCTCAAAGTTTTACATGCAGAGATACAGTGTTCTCATCTTGAATATGGTGAAAATCTACTTCTCTGTGTTAAATGTTTTCTCATTTCCATTAAACCTGGTACGGAGGCTTGTTTCATGGTATCAGCCTTGCATATAGACTCTTGAGGGAGCAGCCTCTGTCTCATGTGACTTATTGCCCCTGTGGCCATAGATGATTGAATCAAGAATAAACCCCTGACCGGAAGGAAGCCAGCCAACTAATTGCCAGGCCTAGGATTTACAAAATTTAGGTCAGTCAGATTCCTTCTTTTGAGAATTTGTTTATTTTTTGCACCATTTTATTCTGGGGAAACAAACAAACAAACAAACAACCTCTAGCTTTTAGAATAATTGAAAGACTTATACATTAAATATCTATAAACCCACCATTAGATTCTGTAATTAACATTTCACTTTGTTTTCTCACATATCTACCTAGCCATTCTTCTAGTGATCATTGACACATCTTATTTTTTTTAAGCATATCAAAGTAAGTTGCACACACCACTACACTAAGAGACATAGGGGTATACAGACGCTTGTCAGTTGGTGAAGAGTGTTAGAATTCAGTCGTGAGGGGACAGAGGTGACTGGGTCTGAGTCATGGACAGCTGGTTAGTGATGATACCAGGGCAGAAATGGAGCAGACGTATAGAGAAAAGCAGAGACTTGTGACAGCTGTGGGGCACAGAGATACAGAGAGAAATTACTTTGGAATCTTTTCCAGTACTCAGTTATAATTCTCAGGAGACCCAGATGTACGTATTTTTTATTTTTTATTTTTATTTTTATTTTTTTTTGATGCAAGAGTTCTGAGTCCTTTATAAACCTTTTTTTACTTGAGTTAGTTTCTCTATCTGGAAACCAAAAGCCTCCCACTTTGAATACCCTGTGTATTTCAGTGCATAGTCACTGGGATTCCTACCATGATCCAGTGACTATTAGACACTCTGAGGGCACAGTTTCCTCTGCCTGGAATGTCCTGATTCCATGACCCGCCAATTAGCACCTGCTTGTCCTTTAATGGCCCATCTCTGTGAAGCCTTCCCTGACTGGCCAAGGCATTAGGAATCAATTTCTCATTTGTGCGCCTAGAGACCTTTATACATACCTGTACTGTACTGATCTCAACACTGTATTATAGTTAACATTTTATGTGTCTGAGTCCTCTGTATGGGTGACAATACAGCCAAGGTAGTCATTTTTATATCACCATGAGCTAGCAGATTATTTGGTACACAGTAGACCTGCAGTAAATGTAGCAGGGTTGATGTATATTTCATTGGTATGAACTACAAAGCCTTCTGGACTCTTCCGATATCAACCACGGAAGTACACTTGATCAGATCTTCCTTCAGGAGAGAAGCTCCCACAGGAGCTCAGTGAGCTGGCAGTCTCCAGCTGCCGTGTTTGGGATCTGTTGTGGTGCTTGAGCTGAGGACATATACTCCTCCAACTGCTCTAGCCAACGGCTGAGTATGTGTTGGTGCAGTAACAGGATCTAGCTACTTCTGTCTAATGTGGAGCTGTTCAGAACTTTCTCAGAGCTGCGCTGTAGTCTGAGGTTTTTCCTACCCAATCCCCCTTCCTTTCTTTTTTCCTTTCAAGGATGGTGGACCTGCATTGTGGCCTGAAGGCCAGCCTGCTTATTCCTGCTCTCTTACTCCATTATCTTTCCTAGGTATTATCCCTGAATAAATCTCTTGCATTTCAACCTTTGTCTCAGTGTCTGCTTCTTTGAGAACACAAACAGACATAATTATTACTTGAAGTGGTCAAAAAAAGTTAAGTGGTAGAATGAGGTTTGAGAACTGGATTTCTGATCCCCATCTAGCTGTCTAACAGGATCTCAGCCAGAGTGATATGTGGTTCATAGACAGTTATTGCAAAAACAAAACAAAACAGACAAACAAACAAACAGAAAAACAGAAGGTGGTCCACTGGTAACTTTTTTCTTGTCGCTTTGGAAAACATCTCCAAGGAAGGAATGCTCTTTCTGCTGTTGGAAAAGTATAAGGGAGCATGCACAGGACAGTGGACTGGCTGGTTGTTATTAAGTTGCCTTTACTTTCTCTGGGAGGACAGTTGGAAACTGAGGGTAGTTAACAAAAAGGTAAAACATAAGTGTATTGGCTAGAGGGCATTTCTAGTAACTTAAAAAGCTCAAAATCTCCTGCAGTATATGATTAGATACAGCTGAGGAACAAATGCAGGTTCTGGTAGTTGTGGTCACAGAGCTTCAAATATCGACAACTCAGCCAAAGTTTCGGTCAGGGCCCTGGTTGGGAAAACTTTAGACCCTGTAATATGGTTATAAAGATATCAGGGTAAATGTCATGGGGTTCATACCTCTGCAGATTCCCCTGAGCCCTCAGAGCATGCAGACTTTAACTCCGTCTTCTTAATAAGAGGTAACACTTCTCTTCTTTTGGAAGATACTATGGAGAATTTTCTTCCACACGTCAACAGATGCCCCCATCAGGAGCTGTTTATTCTTCCTTTCCCAGTTGCCAGGCCAATTACCAGAGTTGAATCCCAGTGTAACCTGCCTGGGGAAGTGCTGAGCCTGATTAGATAGCACAGGTTCTGTATCCCACAGAAGATGCCAGACTTAGCCAGCATTTTGTGGCAGATAGAGAAGAGTACCCTCTTCGCATGGGTTTTGAAGGTGTTCAGAGGCTGGATCATAAGAGTGAATCAGAGTACCCTGACTTGGGGTAATTTATCAGGATATAGTTTTATATCCTGGAGAAAAGATTAGGGCTTGGAACAAACTCACGGTTAGAGTGAATCTTAGAAGCCTGCAAAAATGATAGCCTATGCTGAGCAGAACAGAAACACCTGAGTCACTCTAAAGGATGGAGTAGGAATGATTTAAAAGCCACACACCCAGGAAGTGAGCAGCTGGAATGGATGTGCTATCAGGGGCTGGAACACCCACCAGAGTATATTCCAGGAGAGGGCTAAGAGGACACTTTATTTACAAAGGCCGTCCAGACTGTGCCAAAGAGGGGGGCATAGCATCATTAACAAGTTCAGTAGTAGCTCTCCTCTGCAGGGCAGGACTGACAATAGGAGAGGCTATCACAGAACTTGGCTTATTAATACAATGGAAATGATGAACCCTCGCCCCGCAAATAATAGAGGCCAGGTAGCAATTCTTAACCTTGCAGAAGCTGATAAGATTGGGGTGCAGCTGAAAGGGATTGACCTAGAGGGAGTTAAAAGAGATGTTTACTTTTTCCTGGAGTCTTTGATTTGGTGAGAAAGAGTTTTATTTTCCAACACTGCAAGTTATGGAATTCTGACTTCCAATATTTCCTCTTAATTTTGTTTGTACCCAAGCCAATTCTTGCTGAAATTCATACCTCTCTTATAGTATCTTATTATATACAGTTGACAGAATTCAGCTCATATTTCCACATTTTGCCTCAAAATTACTCAACCTGACCAGTTCATTAAGTACATTTTCTGTCTTCTCAGATAATTACAAGAGACATTTTTACCAAATGTTTCACCACTGCGTAGCACAGGTCCCCATTTCTTCAGCTTCATTGAATCGTCTTTTTGAGCCAGGTCCATATATTTTAGTTTTTTGCTTACATAAGCACCCATTTCTAGGTACAAATTTCTGTTATTGGTGAGCTCTTGCTGCACAATACACCATCCCCAAGTTCAGTAGCATATGATAACAACCATTTATTATTTTGCTCACAAATCTGCTGGTCAGCCTAGCAGCTCTACTTCAGACTATATACCTGCAGATTAGCTGTGATAGCAGCTGGCCTGTGGATCAGCCTCTGTTCTACATGCCATTTTTATTTTGGTATCATTGGGCTACCTAAGGCATATTCTTCCATGGCAATGGCAAACGCCAAGTAAAAAAGCCCCATTGCACAGACATAGCTTAACACTTTTTCTCATGTCATATTGCTCCCCTTCCATTAGACAAAAAGTGTCACATGGCTAACTAAGCCCAACCATGCTAGAAAGAAGTGGAGTGAATATTTTGTGAACACTAGTCTAAACTATCATAGTTATGCTAATTTGGGGCAAGTTATATTAGACATCTAAGTAGAGTACTTGGATGTATATATGAGTGTGGATTTCAAAGCAGGGGTCTAGGCTAGAGATCAAATTTTGGTGTTAGTAGCACGTAGGTGCATATAAAGCCATACCCAGCATTAGATTACCAAGGGAGTGTGCAAAGATAAAGAAGACTTCCAATTACTAAGCACTGGGGCTTTCAGAGATTAATAAAAAGAAGAGCCAGCAGAGGAGATAGGGAGAAAGTGATCAGTAGTGCAAGAGGAAAACCAAGAGAGCATGGAGTCTGAGAGTATTTATAGAATTCATTTTATAAAGTACTTGGGTGAAATTTTTAAGTCTTACATACTTATGTTCAAAAAGGAAAAAAGACTTAAAATTAACAAGATGGACATTAAATTAGAAACAAGAAATTAGAAAAAGGAGTAACAAATAAACCCAAAGAAAAGAGCAGGAGGAAAATGATAATAAAGCAGACATCAGTGCAACGTAAAAACAAAAGTACTATAATAAGGGTTAACAACACCAAATGTTTATTTTTTTGAAAAGACCAATTCAGTTGACACACTGTGGTGATTGACCAATTCAGAAGAGAGAAGGCCCAAATCAGTAATATTAGAAATGGAATAGAAGGCAAAACTGCAGGTGCTACAGAGATTAAAAAGATAGTTAAAGAATATTATAATCGATTTTATGCTAGTGAATTTGAAAATGAATGAAGTGAGCAAAATATCCCCAAATAAATTACTAAATCTGAATTAAGAAATAGAAAGCTGACTAGTCTATAACAATTGAATACATTGAATCTGTAGCAAAATCTTCCCATAAATAAATCACCAAGGCCCAGAATTTTTTTTTTTGTATTGCCAAATTGTAACATCTAAAGATGAAATATTTCTGTTTATCTTAATTATCACAGAACACAGTAAAAAGGGAACACTCGTCAACTCTTTTATGAGATTGTATACCATTAAAAATTGTATACCATTAACGGAACAACATTGGAAGACATGATTACTATAGGTCAATTTCTCTTATGAACATAGATGTAAAATTGTGAACCAAAATATTAGTAAATAACATCTGGTGATACATTAATCTGGGTTAGATTCACCAATGTAAGATTAGTTGAACATTAGATTATTAATTACTATAATTCAATGAATTAACAGATTTTCAAAATGAAATATGGTTATTTCAATAGATGCAGAAAGTTTTTTAATAGAATTCTGCACATATTTATTATTTTTAAAACTCTTAGAAAACTAGCAAAAGTAGGAAATTTCTTTAACAGTTAAATGAAATTCACAAGAAGCCTAAAGCAACTATGACATTTAGTGGTGAAATGTTGAAAACATTCTTAATAAAATAGACAAGTCAAGGGTGTTTATTCTCACCATTTTTATTCATGATTGCACTGAAATTTCTAGCCAGAGAAAAAAGATTAAAAAACCATAAGAGGTAGAAGAAATAGAAAGGCAGAAACAAAAGTGTGATTTTTTTCACAATTATTTTATATGTAGAAAACCTACAGTGACATAATTTATTAGGATAAAAAAGAGTTAAGCAAGGATGTTGGATATAAAACCAATATATAAAAATTAATTGCATTTCTATACCCAGCAACAAACATTTAGAAAATGTAATTTTAAAAAGACATCATTTGTTTTGGCTTCTAGCAACAGTAGAGTACCTTGGCTGAAATAATCTTTCCTCAGATATCAATTAGAAAATATGGAAAAATAATTTCGAATTACCCAATACTTTGGAGAAAGCAGAAGGAAACTAGTAGGGAGCCAACCTCTAAGAGATAAACTGTGACTTAGATGTTTTAGTTTGCGGCATTCCCCAGTGCAGCACATCTCATTGGGCAGAACGCCACGGCCTTTTTGGCTTAATGTGCTAGAGAACAGAATTTGAGACTGGTGGAAAAAAGGGTAGAAAATTAGGTGGGAAATCCTGGATGGTCGAGATCCACAGATGGGTGAACCCCCACATCTACATATCTAATCCACTAAAATCTCCTGATGGCAGTTACCTCTCCTTACATAGGGGGAGGAGCTCCAGAAGGAGGTGCGACAAAGTAAACAGACAACAAAGAAAAACAGTGGAAACTGGAAGAACTGAGGAGGGATTGAAGCTTCTGTCCATTGCAAGAGAGACAAAATTTGAAGTTTGAGTTGAGCTGTTTTTTAAAAAAATAATTCCTCAGGGGAAAATAATAGAATCCAGACTCTATACAATTTTTATAATATCCAGTATCAATCAATAGCTATGTGAAAGAAACAGAAAAATATGACTCAGAGCAAGAATAAAATAAGTTAATAGACCCCAATTCCAAGACGATGCAGATGTTACAATGAGGAGATAGGGACTTTAAAGCAGCTGTTATGAACATGTCCAAGGATTTAGAGGAAGATATATTCATAATGAACAGATGGGAAATATAATTTGAGAACTAAAACCTATAAAACAGAACAAAATGGAAATTCTAGAGCTGAAAGCTACCATAACTGAAATGAAAAATTCACTGAATGGGTTTAACAGCAGATTGGAGATGGCAAAAGAGTCAGATAACATAAAGCTAGAACGATAGAAATTATACAACTGAGAAATAAACAGAAAAATATTGAAAAATAAAAAAAGCTTCAGAGACCTGTATAGTGATATTAAGCAATCTAATACATGTGCAGTTGGGGACCCAGAAGAAGAAGTAGAGAAAGAAGCAGAAAAAATATTTGAAGACAATTTGGGTGAAATCTACGAAGACAGAATAGAGAATTAAAAAATAAACCCACAATTTCAGAGTCAATCGATTTTGACAAAGATAACAAAAGTAATTAAATGGGAAAAAGGAAATCTTTTAACAATTGCAGTAAGACAATTAGATGTTGATATGGAAAAAAAAAATCAAACCTTACCATACAAAACCATTATTTCATAGATCTAAAATTAAAAGTTAAAACTGTAAAGTTTCAGAAAAATATATAGGAAGACATCTTTGCAACCTCAGGTTAAATTTTTTCTTAGACATACATTGAAATCAACAATTAAAAATAACTGATAAATCATATATCAAAATTGAAAATATCTGTTCACCAAAATAAACTGTTATATAAATGAATAGCCAAGCCACAGACTGGGAAATATAATACACAGGCCATCCAGTGAAACTAGATTAAAAGTAAAAAGTTTTATTTTTCAAAGGGCAACATAAACAAAGTTAAGGAGACAAAATACAAATTTGGTGAGGATACTTATATAATTTTCAAAGGATTCATATCCAGAAGCTGTAAAGGACATCTCAAGAACTGTCCATAAAAATGAGTAAATTATAAGAAAACAAAGATAAATGATCCAATAAAAAATGGACAGTCATCTACGGCCATTTCCTAAACAGTCATTTACGTCCATGTCCTGAACAAGCCCAATCCTGTCTGATCTCTGAAGCTAATCAGGGTCAGGCCTGGTTAGTACTTGGATGGGAGACCACCTAGGAAGACAAGGTGCTGTAGGTCCTGCAATCTGTGAGGTCAACAAAGGGTTGCCTCGCTTGAAAAAAAGAGACAGTTCTCAAAAACACCAAATTAGACAATAAAATTAACCTCTTTAGTAGGAAAATACATATTGAAACCAAAATGAAATATTTCACATTCAGTATACTGATGAAAATTAAAAGTCCAATCATATCAAATTTGACAAGAATGTGGATTAATCATAGCTCTTATACACAGTAGGCAAAGTAGGAATTGGTAGTAGTTTCTTGGAAAAAACTTGATATTACCTAGTTTACTTGAAAGCACACATCTCTTTTAACCTAGCAACTCCTGTCCTTGAGATATACCAAGAGAAACTTTGGTACATAGTACCAGGAGACATGCATAAGAACATTTACACTAGAACACTATGTGATAGGACGTATTAGAAACAGTCCAAATATCCATCAACAATGAAATTAATATATTGTTGAATAAATGGAATACTATATACCAGTGAAAAGAAATGAATTATAACAGTATATAGCAACAGAGATGAATCTCAGAAATATGAAATTGAACAAAAACACAAGATCCAGAAACATAGGATTCTGTTCATGTAAAGTTTAAAAACGTGCAAAATTAATATATCGTTTAGAAATAAAAATATGGCACCAAATAATTAAATAAGATTAGTAAGAATAAAAAATGAAGAAGTGGTTTCTAAGAGAATAAGGAAATGGATGAGATTGGTGATGGGCACAAAGATAACATCATGGGCAGTGGAAATGTTTTATTTCTTAACTGGGGTGTGGGTAGATGGATATATGCCAGTGTACACAAATACATATTTATACTAATTCTATAGTGAATAAAAAATAAAAATACAAGCATCTTTCTTGGTAACATTTATTGACCTCATGATGTTCACCGTAGTTCTGGATGTGCAAAATATGTCTGAATTCCAGCTCATAGAACAATTTAACATGGTGTGTATGTTACATTCTTGTTCCCGTCTCTTAGGCTTATATCTGTTTCTACTTCACAACCCCCACTCTCCCTTATCAACATAAAAGCACACACTATGACAGAATACTTGGGCATTATCAGGAGAAATGACAGAAATAAACTTAAAAATTAACTTTCTCTTTAAAAGTGTTTGTTTTGAGGTAGGTTTATTTTCAAGGCTCAAACCAGTGGTTATGTTAATCTTTGATAAAACTGGTCAGTCAGCATTTGAAAACTAAAGGTTGATGCCTTTGACCTCTTGGCCAAGCTTACAACCATAGAGATTTTCTTTAATATTCAGACTCACTAGATAAGATTTACTTGTGATACGTGGGGAAGGTGATAAAAAATTAGTTATATTATTATGAACGTTCTGAGGTCAAAGGGAGGGCAGGTCATCACTAAATATACCTGCTTCACTGAGACAGAAATGCAGAGTGTTAAAGAACTATAAAAGTATTGTCTTAAATAATAAATGAGAAGGAAATGCAGGTTAAGCTATGCTGACAACAGATATCTGCCCCTTGAATAGGGTCAGTATAGGCTATTTAAGTTTATGTTTTTCTCATAATTTTCCTTACCTTACCATCCCTCCCCTTCCCTTCTCTTTTCTCCTCTCCTGTCCTCTCCTCCCCTCTCTCTCCTCCTTTCTCTTCTCCCCTCCCCTCCCCTCTTCTCTTTCTCTTTAAAGTAAACAAAAGAACACGGCCAGGATGCACCACTGCTTGGGTGCTAGATAGTCTACTGCAACAGACAGTAGTGAAAGGAGTCAGCAGTGGTGCTAAAGGAGTTGTAGAAAGTGATAGAAAATATTGCCAGGAGTGAGAAAGAGAATTGTTCAACCTCTAGCTTTCTTTTGTCTTCTCTAAGAATATGACCTTTAGACTGAAAGGCATAGAACAAACATAGCTCAAAATTTAAATTCCAAGAAAGATATAGAGCATCTCGGAGAATCTTGATATCCTAAAAGAGTTAGAATCCAGGTTCAAAGCACTGGAATTCTAAATGAACTTTAATTGGTGCTTACCAAGCTGTTGCCCTGCATCTAGGAGCAAAAATATCAACTGCCCACACTAGAGAAGTGAGAGAATGGCTCTACTAGGAGTTCACAAGAAAAGATTAGGTGTGATTAGTTGCCTGCAAGGTAAATATAAGTCAGGCACAATAGGAGACACCAAAAGGACTAATGTAATCTTATGTTGTCTTGATAGAAGTATGATGCCTAGACAAAGTTTAGTCTTATTCTGTTCATTTCTGGCCATTTCTAGAGAAACATTGATAAGCTGGAGTGGGCTCAGTCAGAGGAGGTTAAATAGATTGCTGATAGGACTAGAGACAATACCACAAAAGAAATGAGTGCTGCTGTGTTTGTAATGATGAGAAAACACAAGCCTTAGCCATAAGGAAAGAGACCAATAGCTGTCTTGCAATATTTTAAGAATTGTTAAGTACACGACTCTGGGTAGCATCAGAGGGCAGACTGAAGAACAATTTTTGGAAGTTAGAGGGAAAGAAATTCCATCAATACAAAACATTCTAACAAGCTCTTATATGTATATAATGCTATATACTCCACGTATATTCTCATGTACATCATTTCACTTTAGGAAGAATTCCCAAACAAAATTGGTGATAGAATGAGCTGCCAGACATGTTTAAACAGCAATAACAAATCACATTAGACTAGTTGAACTTGAAGATGATTTCCAACTCAGACTGTGAAATAACCTAGATGTTCTTCCCACCCAGTTTCTACACTGAGAAGAAACGGAACAAAAACAATAACACCTGCATCAATTCATCCTTGTCTGTCTCAGCTCATACTTGTCCAAGTAGAAAAAATTAAAAAGGTTAAAGTCTTTACTACATAAGGAACAATTTAAATTTGGCATCTAGATTCTTTAGGGGATTCAAGGGGCTATTGGCCGTCTCTCTTCTGGGGATTTCTGTGTTGAGTAGGAGGAACATAATCCTGGAGTTCCCATCTAACACCAAGATTATTGGGGTTAGTGATATTACACATTTGGCTCTGTTACTTTCTAAAGTGGCCTTGAATAAGCTGATTTTACTCTGTGGGCCTCAATTGTTTTTCCTACTAAATGAGACCTTTGGATTCTGTGATCTTTAAGATTTTTAGAGAACTCACATTCTACAATTATAAGATTTTTATGAAGAATTTCTGGAAGATTTATTCTTCTACATTCTATCAAGAAAAATTTGCTCCCGAGTTCTGATCCTGGTGGGATCATGGTGACAGCGCAGTCTCAACTTTTCCAAAAGTCCCCCTGAAAACCAAATAGAAAATTAGGGTAGTATAAGAAAATATGTGTGGATTACATGTTTCAAAATACTAAGTGATAAGAAACTTGCATAAACTCTAGAGAGCTGGTGGTTTGTGATAAACAAACACGAATAGCAGTGGTACCTAAAAACAGTCAGCTCTGGTGGGGAGGCAGCTGAGCAGGGCAGGAGCATGGGAAGGCTCAGAGGTGGGAGGGAGAAGAAATAGAGAAAGGAATGGTAGGATCAAGGCAAGCCTACGAGAAGCCCTATACTCTATAGAATCCCAAATCAACTATTAGTACTCACCCTAAAAAGGATAAAGCCTTACCCAGAATGGAAATCTGTTGGACGTGCCTGAAAATAACTGTAAAATTAGAATTTCTTATATGTAGTGAGTTACAGGTAGAGGAAAAACCTGAAGATTGCATCACCACGGGATCCAACAATGCTGTAGTCAAATAAAACCTTGATGAACTCCAAAATATCCAACCAATATTATTTTCCAGAAGCATAGCATCTTACCCTGAGGGGAAAACTGCTAGAAGCAAATGAATTGAGTAGGGCAGTAACACTGGATAGTTGTGGTGGCAAGAGTTGGTGGGCAGGGGTGGTGGCCCCAAAGGAATTAGATTCCAGGAAGTACTACAATAATAAAATCATTCATCTAAAAGCAAGACCACTGCCTTGGCAAGACAGGAGTTTTGGGAAACAGGCTAAAGGTAGAAAACCTTCTTGACCAGGCTTAGGGTACATCACAATAACAAGGGAAGAGGAATCTTGGGTGGTGAAGCTGAGAGAGCTACCCTAGTTCACCTGCCCCAGAAACTTTTCCCAAATAGTCTAGGAAGAGCCGTTATGTTTAAACATGCGATACACAGAAAGGAATACAGTCTAATATAACAATATTATTGCAAGAAAAAAGATAATAATGAAAAAAATAATCATGTTATAGTCCAAGAATAGCACTAAAAATATATGGACACAAAGCAGATGAAAATTGTAATATGTAATATGAAAAGGAGAGAAAAGAAATTAAGGAAACAATAGACACTTTGAAAGAACAGTATAAATCAGAAATAGAAAACATTAAATCACTGGTTGCTATAAACAGAATGCATAGAACTCAGGAAAGAGTTATTCAAAACATAATTCAGAAATAAAGACTAGTAAGAATAACTACATGGGAGAAAAGCTCTGTGGAAAGTACAGTAAGAAGACAGTAAAAATTAGAAGATAGAAAATAAAAAGTAAAGGAAATCAAACAAATAAAGGAAAAGATGAAAAAGAAGGAAGTGATAAGAGAGGCAAAGATAAGTTAATGATGAAAGCAATGAAGGAAAGACACAAATAATAATAAAAAAAAGGATCAAACAAAGATGTCCCTGATGTGGCAACACTAGACTTAAAACTATAAATCAGGAAAAGTTTCCTGAAATAGAAGAAACTTTAAAATCTACATATTTATTTTAGCTGTAAAAATTGAACCCATAATGCTTAACACCATGGAAATCCTAGTAAAACATCTGGACTTTAAAAATAAGAAAAAAAAATTCTCTAGACATTCTGATAAAAAGACTAAGTCATTTTTAAGGGAAAGAAAATAATAAGACTAGAACCAGACTTCTCAACGTCGACATTTTTCTCTTAGGAAACAACAGGAATATTTTAAGGAGACTCAAGGGGGAAAATAGCAGCTAAAGAGTGTATTAGCTAGCTAACTGTATAATAAGAACTCCTGTGGAAAGTGGCAACTATTTTTGTAAAAAGTAGGCAGAGTCATGTGAAATATAAAAATAAAATAATGCTAATAGTAATAATCAGTGACATAGTAATAATAGTAATCTTATAACCTTGAATTATAAGGTTCTTCCCTCTTAGATTATAATAATTCTTATCAGGCTCATTTATTTCCCCAATATGCCTGTAAGCCAAGGAAACGGTTGTTGGCATGGTTTAAGAATGGAAACGAGGAATGGGAACCTCAGATTCCCACTTGTGTTTGAGGCCAGCTCCTCTACTTACATTAACAAGGTATTTAACCTCCTGAGATCTCAGTCACCTCTCCACCCTTTACAAAATAGAGATAATGACATGACAGAATTTGTAAGCTTATTGTGAAGAATAAATGAGATTAAGTAGGCAAGTTCTTGGCACAGCAGCTGGTGCATAGTAAGCACTCATTAAATGGTATCAGTAATTATTGTTATGCGTAAAGAGAATGAGACCTATCACCCAGGATGATTAAGTGATTTGCTCAAAATGATACAATAAAATCTAACTAGATCTGGGTTTTTGCTTCCTGGATTACTTTATCATCTCCCACTGTACCCCATTCCTCTGCCCTTTGAGTGCCCTCAATTGTCTTTGCCCCGTATGTTAAAGAATTTGGTTGGCTTTTGTCCCCAGCTTCTAGGAAGTAGCTTCTAAACCCTTGGAATTTTTCAAGTAATAGGAGTGTCTTTCTTATTTATGGTGGACCCTGGTAGGCTATGTTTACTAGGTAGTCTGTGCTTTAAATAAGATTTAGGATGGGATCTGGCCATGCTGGAAAGACCAGTGATGTGATTAGAGGTTTAGGGCTTTGAACTGTCTTGATTTCAAACCAACCCCCAGGGAAGGGAGTAGGAGCTCGAAACTGAGTCACGTGATCAACGACTTAGTCAATCATGCCTATGGAATGATTGATTCCGTGATAAAAGCTACAGATGTAAATGCTCAGGTAAGCTTCCTTGCCGGGCACTACCCTGTGTATGGCCACACATCAGTGTGTCATGAGAGTGACACGTCCTGACCCCACAGGGAGAGAACGAAGGAAGCGTCACTTTGGGACCCTCCCAGACATTGCCGTCTGGGCCTCCTGTTTGGACACATGGGCTGGTTCTGACTTCTGTCCTATAGCTATAATGCTAGGCCCAAGAAGAGTGCTTTCCTGAGTTCTGTGTATCATTCTAGCATATTTTCGAGCCTGAGGGGATAGTGGGAACCATTGAACTTGTAGCCAGTTGGTCAGAAGTGAGGGAGGCCTAAGGACCTGAGAATTTGTGACTAGAGAATTTGTGGAGGACTTTGTCCTTAACCTGTGAAGTTTTGCCCAGCTCCCCTCTGGGTAGCTGGTCAGAGTCTTGCTGTCTTTTTCACCCTGAACTTCATTAGGGAGATCAGTATTTTATAAAGTGCATTGAGGTTTGTTTAAAATCTATATTTTTATTTCTTACTCATTTTCAATGCATAGTATTGAAATGTGATCACTGTGTACAGCTGATAATTTAGGTAACAATTAATTGTATTGAAGTTAAAAAAAACCCTGAAAAATTATTTATAGGCGGTACTAACCTATTGTACACTCCTTACCCCCCACACTCCCCCCGCCCCCGCCGCCCCTGCCCCAATAACCCTTCTCCAATCTCCAAACAAATTAATTCTTCTACACAGAGAGAGGAGGAAACCGAGCCATGGTCTCCACCGGGTGGGCACCAGGGAGACATTGAGCAGGACAGCTGCTGGGGAGCATCTCTCTCACCAACAGTATGGAAATCAGAATTAGCGCTCTGCAGTGGCTCCGGGCTTCAAACCCACCCAGATCTATTTGCAGCATTTTGCAACTTACTGAGAACAGCATCTCTCACATTTAGGTAGCTGCATCCCGTCTGCTGCTCTGTTGGCCCTAACGTATTTAGATAGATTCTTCTTCCGCAAGGCAGAGCCCAAGTTCATTAGAATCATGTGTTCTGCTTCAAAACCTCCTTTAATCTCCCTAGGTGCTCTTTGGGCTTTTCCAGTTGTATTCACTAACCTTGGACGTGGGTATTTAGGAACAATGCTAATGTTCTTAAATTGCTTTGCAGTCTCCTCTCCTGCATTATACCAGCAGGCAAAAGAAAGAAATACCAATTAAGCCCCAAGAGTCATTTTGCAAATGCTCTTTCTCTTAAACCAGGGAATATCTAACTGTGAACCCAAATGGAAACGATACAGGATGGTGCTGTGATGTGTTATGCATGTTGACTCTTTTCTTTCAGAGGAATCTAATCTGTTAGAGTGGGCATTAGGTAATGCTTTCACTGTAATATTAAGGGCCAAAAAAAAAAAAGACGCTTCATACATTTTGGATAATAACATGTTGGTGCTTTAATAATACTCATCTTAAAAGGGTATTTGTTATTCATTATGTACAGTGCATTTCAGAGTTCTGCTTTCCATTAACCTCTTCTTTAAGCAGTCTGAAGATAGTTTTAAAAACTTTCTGTCAGGAGAGCCAGCCTCAGCCTAGATCTTGAACTTGCTTGGGTATTGGGTGAATTGGGGGTGCTAGAACAGAGCAGTGGTACGTAGTAACCCAGGCTGCCTCCAGGAGGGGAACTAAATGGCTTGGAGACAGGAGTAAAACGTAGATATTTTGCTATTAATCTTTTAGTGTTTTGTAACATGTGAATATATTACTGATTTGAAATACAAATAAAAATATATGATTTTTTTTAAAGGTAGGAAAAATGGAGCAGCTATGGTGAATGAACAGTATGGTGGTTTCTCAAGAAATTAAACAGAATAACTATGATACAAGAAGTCACAACATGTCATACCCAAAAGATTTGAAAGTGGAGACGCAAACAGATATTGTACACTCATGTTCATAGCAGCATTAGTCACAATAACCAAAAAGTGGAAGCAACCCAAATGTCCAGATGGATGAATAAGGAAATAAAATGTAGTATATACGTGCAATGGAATATTAGCCTTAAAAAGGAAGGAAATTCTCACAAATGCTATGGTACTGATGGACCTCGAAGACATTATACAAAGTGAATTAAGCCAGTTATAGAAAGTCACACAATTTGATTTTATTCATAGAGGTAGCAAGGAGAATGGTGGTTGCAGAGGCCACGGGCGCAGAGGAATGGGGAGTTATCGTTTAATGGGTATATAGTTTCAGTTTGGGAAGATGAAACATTTCTGGAGCAGAACAATGTGAATGTACCTAATACTTCAGAACTATATATTTAAAAATAGTTAAATGGTGAATTTTATGTTATCTATATTTTATCACAATAAGAAAAAAAATGGTAAGAAAGATTTTCCCCATTGTTTGCTACACCTCCATTTCCCATTTCCATCATATCTGGGAGATAGCCTCCATGCTCTGTCGATCTTTCTACTCTCCCTGAGACCTCAGCAAACCTCCAGTTCAGTACGGGTACTCTCTGAGAAATGGGTAGACAGACTCAGCAAATGAGGATTTTCTGTCTCTTCCCAACCAGGTAAGCGAAGACAAGCATCTGCAAGTGTTTATTGAGGGCCTACTCAGGACCTCCTTCTGGGCTAGGAAAAGTGGAGGACAGGGAAATGTAAAAGATGCATTTTCTTACTTCAGTTTATTCAATGAATGAAAAAAATCGATTCTTATTGTGTTCCAGGCACTCTACTGGGTCCTGGAGAGACAGAGATGAAAAAGGCACAGCCCTAGATATCAGGGATTTGACAGTCAGTAGAGGCAGAGAGACTTGTATGTTGATAATTGGGTAGATTTTTATACAGGATACGTGGGGCACAGAGAGGGAGTGTGGAATTTCTCAGGCCTGACTTTAATGAACTTAGAAGGATCGAGGTCTTACCGCAATTCTAACCCACAAATATTTTTGAACACATACTGTGTGTCAGGCCCTAACCTAGGTTCTGTGAGTGATTCAGATAATGTATATGTAAGACTCTGTTCCATTCCTCAGGGAGCTTCCATCTAGTTATATGTAGAAGAATAAGAAAAGACAATATGTTAGTGTATTGTGGGACAGTATGTTAGCAATGTGTGGGACAGAGATTAGAGAGAAGATAGACCTGTAAGGGCTATTGTCAGGAAAAGCTTCACTGAGAAGTTAAGCCCTAAGAGATAAGCTGTGCTTCAACAAGTAGAAGATGAATGCTAGGGACAAATGAGCATAACAATATATCTATAATTACCAGTTAGAGCAAACAAAGTAAGTACTAGGTTCACCTTTCCTGGGCTAACAGGTTAAAAGCATCCCATTAGAATTTGTTCCTGTGTGAGCAGGGACCCTTGTGCATTTAATAAACATGAGTTAAGTACTTACTATGTGCCAGTCGTTGTCCTAGGCACTGGAAGGCATAGCGGTGAACCCACAAAGTTCATGCCCTTAGAGGGTTTACATTCCACTAGTAGTGAAAGAAATAAAATACTTTTCATGCTAAGTGATATGAGTTCTGGCTAAAAGTGAAGTAGGGGGTGGGGTGATTGTTGGATTGGCGTTAGGGTATGGGGCGAGGGTATTCAGCGTACCACAAAGAAACAGTTGCAAAGAAACTATGCTCCAGAGACTTTGGTGAGCCATCCCGCTGCAGATAATAGTATGGACTTCATCTCCTGGGGCTTCCAGTCCCGGAATTCTATAAACTGTGCCTCTGAGCCCAGGTGAATGTTTTATCAATTTTCCTATTGCTAGAAAATGTAAGGTGGTAGTAGTTTCAGAGACCATGTGTCCTTATCCTGAGTGGTCCCTTTTGTGGCTTCTTTTCTGGGGAATATTCAGTGGTAGTACAGTCAGACACTGATTTTCTGATACCAACCAAGTGTTCTAAAGTTCAATTCAATTATGACACCAAAGTACCTAGAGCTAGGGTCAGATCTCGCGAGTTAAAGGCCAGCCTGAAGTGGGGTTCCCTGGCTATCCACATGTCTGCTCAGTTGACTAAAACTTTAGAGTTTCCCCAAATCCCTTCAGGTTCTGTAATTCTCTAGAATGATTCACAGAATTCAGAAAAGCACTATGCTCATAATGACCATGTTATTATAAAGGATGCACATGAATGGCCAGATGAAGAGATAAATTGAGCAAGGTTCAGAAGGTCCTGAGTGGAGGAGCTTCTGGCCCCATGGAGTTGGGATGCACCATTGTCCTGGTTCATGGATATGCTCACCAACCAGGGGGCTCCCTTGAGCTTCAGTGTTCACGAGTTTTTATTTGGGATTTCATTAAGTAGGCATCTTGATCAAATCACTGGTCAAGTGGTTGAAGTCAAAATTCAGCCCCTTCTCTCTCCCTGGAGAGTGCGTGGGGCAGGTCTGTACGCTCCAAATCTAATCTTGTGTTTAGTCTTTCTGGAATGGCCAGCCCCTCCCTGAGACTGTATAAGGGTCCACCATGAATTCACCATCTTAGGGTCAATTCAGATATGTCACAGGGGCTTCTTATGAATAACAAAAAACATTTCTTTGAAATTTGGAAATTTGGAAAGTTCAAGGATTTTTGAGGTTTTGTGCCAGAAACTGGGACAAGGATCAGATATATTTATTATATCACAGGTAGCAATAATTCTATCTTGAATTATTTCTCCAGCTAATGCTTACATTATGGTCATATAGTTGGTTGTATTCTATCCAGGATAGAGGAGAAATTGGTTTTCCAGCCCTTAGCAAAGAGATGTTAAAAAAAAAAACATGGTCTCAGGAAAGCTATTCTTTGCTATTGGTTTAAAATCTATAAGCTAAAATGTAAGGTAACTGTATCCTTTGTCTCCCTGGCTAATGACCAGCCATGGGACATGGATAAGAAGTTCCAAATTCAGACCTTTGAGTCTGTGCCCCTGCTGGTGAGCTCTCGGATCACCTTCCCTCTGATATCCTTTTAAGTATCAAGCAGCTATTTAATGCAAGCTTCTCCTGTGTTCTTTTCCCTTTTTCTTGGTCAGTGGATTAGCCAAGATTGATTTTTCTGCATGGCTGGGGAAGGCCTAAGGTTAAAGATAAAAAGGTAGATTCCTTTTAAATGTAATTTAGATTTTTTTTTCCTGGCGTTAGTTCTGATATCGACTGTAGAATCACTTTAGTGTTCCAAAAACGTTTGGGCCCCAACTCCAGCTGCTGGGGCAGGACAGATCTGGGCTCCATCACAGCACAGCTGGAGTGGTCCAGGCGGAGTTGCTGTCACGTGCGCTCTCTCCCTCTCCCTCTCTCTTTCTGGCTCCTTTTTATTTCTCCGATTCTGCTCGCAAAATGCAACTAGATGTCACACATGTTTATTTTAGACTATTGTTCTTCCAGGTCAGTGTGTATTTATCTTTTGCAAACTAAAGAGCTCAAGAGAGAACTATTTCTGAGTCAACCAGATGACAAAAGAACCAATTGATTCATCTGGAAATTTGTCAGTTCAGTGGTACATTATTGGCACAGTGGCATTGTGGGCAAATCAGGCATCTGATGGATTCAGTTTTCTATTCTTTGCCAGGCTTCTCTTTGGGAGCCAGAGAGAAGACCTTGTCCAGATGCCATGCCAGATGTGAGGAATAACCCCTTTCACCCCTGAGTGGATATCTTTCCACTTACCCCCTGTAGTGTATACAAGTGATCCCCTATGTTAAGTATCAGTGGGTGATTTTATAAATGTCATCATTTACAGTCACTGGGCTGGAGACTCTCTGGAGGCGGAGTGGCAGGGGCAATGGTAGAAACGAGGTGATGTGATAGTGACACAGAGGAGAATGAGAGAAGTGGGTGGGAACGGGAGTTGATACTCAATAAGTGGGGCTAAGCAGGGAAAGAATATCGGAGAAGAGTGAGAACTTGAGAGCACAGCTGATTCACACTGAGCCGGGCTTCAGATGGTGGTTCAGGCCAGACTCTCATCCTGTTCGTAGTAGACCAGCTTGAAGGGTTCTTAAGCACATGTGCCCTCAGAAAGGGGCAGTATGACGTCATGACATTGTGTTTACAAGGGATGTGGGGGCAAGGGACAAGGGTCCATGACCTGCTCCATCATCTCTTTTTTTCCTTCCTTTTTTCCTTCATCCTGTTACTGAACTGAATGAGTCTGCCCATCCAATGCGCAGTAGAGCCAAACATTAAACACCAAGTTTTGTGGTGGAGACATTAGAGTAATTTATTCTCAGGGCACCAAGCAAGGAGAACGAGAAGCTATTGCTAAAACCCAAACTTCAGATGGCTTTTAATCAAGGGTTTTTAAAGGCAAAGATTGAGGGTTCAGGGTTAAGGGTTGTCGGTGAAGCTGAGTGGTTTGTTCTTATGCAAGCTTCAGTGGTTTTCCTTAGTCTGATTAATTTAGCTCCTGGCGTCATTTTGTCTAGAGCCTTTGTAACTGTGGTCAGGTGATCTAGCTGGGCTGAGGACCCAAAATTCTGCAAAACATCTTATGATTGTGCATCGGTGATGTTATCTTCAAAGCAGAAAGCAGAAACTAAATATCTGTGACTTTTGTTATCATTTAATTACAATTGTTTTATGCTTAACTAGCTACATTTTTCTATTATCTAAAGCAAAATATACTTTTAAACATTTTTTCCTGAAACTTGCTTTTAACACAGGCCTCTAGGACATGACTAACATGCTTTCTTAATCTTTGACTATAATCTACGTGACAACCAAAGCAATGGAAACATTTAGTTCAAGCCTATACCTACATCTCTTGATTCTATGACCTAATAAATAAATATGTTTACTGTTAATTGTTGGCTCCCTTCCCTTCTCTTCCCTTCCTTTCCCTTCCCTTCCCTTCCCTTCCCTTCCCTTCCCTTCCCTTCCCTTCCCTTCCCTTCTCTTCCCTTCCTTTTCCTCCCCTTTTCTTCCCTCCCCTCCCTCTCTCTAATTATTCTAAGGTTAGAAGGGGACACTTGAATAATATTTACGTGTGTCTTAGCAACACTCAGAGTTAAATTCAGAGTTGACTTCAATCCCGCCAGCCAGTGATAAACTCTTTAAGTTCCAGAATGGCATTTCAAACAGCTAGGGGGCTGTCAGTCCCCCATCCCAAAGCCTCCTCTATCAATGGGTCAATAGGTGTAGATGACAAGAGACTTTGAACAATTTACCAAACCAGAGTGAAGGTGCAACAAAGGAACATAATGGAAACCCTTATATCAGTAATTAAGAGATGGAAACAGACACTCGTAGACAAATTGGATGTGAACACGTAAGGGAAGAACTGGAGAACCGAGAAGAGAAAATTGGAATTAGTCAGGATCTTCTTGGTTGTAAGTAATAGAAACACATCCGACCAAGCTTAGGTGAAAAAGAAGTTTATTGGTCCATCCAATTAAAAAGCCCGAGGGAACACTAACCTCAGACACACTGGACCAGGTCCTCCAGTTCACACCTGGTGCTCTCCATCGCCCTTCTCTGTACTGGCTTCATCTTAGGCACACTTTTCCTTTGCGGTGGCAGGAGAGCCAATTTCTAGACTTAAACTCCATCTCATTAGCACTAGGAATACTTCAATGTGGATGTTCATTGGGACAGTTTCATCTTTCCTCTCTGGACTAGTTACTGTTGTCAGGGAGACAGGATGCTCTCATTTATCGTTCCTTGGCCAGCTGCTCACCCCTGGAACCGAGAGTGGGGTCAGCCCCACCTGGAGTGCACAGTCTGGGAGTGGGCAAGGAATAGCTCTGCTAAGAAAATTAGGGGTCTTCTTTCAGAAGAGAAGAATGGTGGCAGGCTAAAACGACAGATGTCCAACGCAGATGCCAAAAAGAAGTCAAGGTCATAAAACTTTGAACCAAGAGCGGTCGGTCATGCAGCGCTTCCTGCAGTCAACCGGGAACGAGTCAGATCTAAAGGAGGACTCAAGGTTTAAGGGACAGTTACCCAGATCACCTTTGGTGTAAATGTCTCTTTGGTAACTGATTCAGGGCCTCCCGGGCCTGCTTCCTATCGCTCTTGAAAGAAATCCATCCTTTCCAGGCCAGAGCCCAGACACCCCATTCCGAAGAGAATGCCTTACTGAGCGCCCTGTCTCTTTCTCTTTCATCCTCATAAGCTCCAGCTCTGCCCGCCTATCCCTCCCACATCTATGTATGTTTTTCTAATGATGTCACATAGTAATCAGAAAGGATTATTTGCATGGCCATTCTGGTGCACATAGCCATTGAGACAGACCATATTCTCACAGACACACAGCTGGCATCTGGGGACATGAGTGGGAGTTTAAAGTGGCCAGAATAAAGTGGGAAAAAAAAGGTGGAAGAGAAGAAAGGAAGGTATAGAGCTCCATTACAGGTTGCATTTACCAACATTTATAAAGGAGGACCAGCAGACTTATTGAAAGAGTGATCTTTACTTAAACAGCTCAAAGAATTAGTGTTCTCACTCATATGCCAAGCCCCGACAAAGAAAAGCCACCAGTGTGGGCACAAAAAGGGAGAGCAGAGCTGTGGGCTCTGGGGCCGAGAGGGCTAATTATCGGAGCTGCGTCTCCATCCTGTTGATATCAGTCCTGGCAGGGCATGGTGGCTGCTGCCAGCGGAGAGGAAAAAATTACCCAGGCCAGTGCCTCCAAATAATTGATAATTTGTGTAAATGAACAAATCAAGTAAGATTTAATTGTTGGCAGAGATTGCCACCCAGGAAGAGAAAAGTATGTAATTGCTTCAGCGTTACACATGGCTTTCCATGTGTCCCTTGCCTTCCTCTTTTCTTTTTCTAAACCAAGTATAATTGTTTAATGACATTGATGGGGAATAGACTTGTGACATTATAAATGACACTTATGATGGAACTGTCAATTGGTGACAGCTCGCTGACAGCCCAGTGAGAAATTAATCATTTTAGATGTTTTATGATTTTGTTCGTTTAATGTCACAAATAAGATCTTGCTATAAAACCATAGTCTCATCCTCTAAGGGATAGTTTGGTTGTTTTCCTGCCTGGGACGGGGGCTGGACGGGTCCAGGGTAAGCGGCTGGGAGTATTTGGTGGTGGCTGACCTGCACCTCCAATTCCAGGGAGAGGCTGGAAGATCCCCCAAGGGGAATTTGCACCTGAGCAATGTCCGAATTTCATTTTCTCACTCGCCGTTTGTTTAAGGAAGCTTTCAAGGGGAAAGAGCTAACCTGTTGGGACTGATGCTCATAAAGACAGAAAGCTGAGGAAGTGAAGAGGTTATTTTTAGCTGGGTAATGGGGAGTAAATGGGGCCACCCTGTGATGTGTTAAGATATGCCTGTGCTCATTCCTGCCTGGAACTCCCACACTCTCTGCTGGGCAGACATCTGTTAATTGCTTTCTGTCGGACTTCACTTTGACATTTGGAGAAATGGAAGGAGACTGCCTAACCATTTTTTCCCCCTAAACAATGTCTCCATGGAGTTATGGAGCCAGGGAGGGAAGGAGGCGAGGTGAGTTTGAAGCTTGTGCTCAGCTTGGCTTTGCTAAAACCGGAACGCATCGTACCTAAGGCACTTTAGCCTGGATTTTATTGGAAACCGCGTGTGGGGCTCCATTTAATCAGAGCACATGCTTATCTCTCTGCCCACCTTTCCATACATTTTAGTAATCTTGTAAATAGATCCTTAAAAAAATAATAAAATTAACTTTTCAATTTCTAAGAGAAACATTATTTTCGTGCACACGCTTTCTCACTGAGACAGTTCCTGTCACAAAGCAACAGGAGGCTAAAAATCAAGCTTAAAGAGATGGAGATCACGTTTCACTGGTATATAATCTTTTCTCTGCCTTTTCCCCCCCTCCCTGTTTAAGCACCTAAGTTTACCGGTTCTTGTATTCAGTTGCCTCTGGGTGGGTTGACCTACTGGGCAGTGTGGCGACAGTTTCCTAGCCTGATGATTGGATGTTGTCATTTGATTGATATGGGTGAAATGGGCCTGCTTTCTGTTTTAACAGTATCAGTAACAACTTATGGGATGCTGAGCACATGACAGGGACCATCAGAAGTTTTGTTTATGCATTAACATATTTATTTTTGCAACAATCCTGTGAGATAGAGGGTAAGGAACTAATAGGGTAAGGAACTAATTTGCCCAAGGTCACATGTCTGGTGGTTGGCAGAGCTGACATTTTACCTCATCTCTGACCGATGGCACAAGCGTGTTCTTAGACTCCCCCTCTATTGTACCCTTAAGGAAATACCTTGCTAGTTTAGGGGAGAAGTTGGACGGCAAAAACTAATGTCTCACCTTCACTGAGCTCTTACATTTCCCGCATCACCATGAAATGAAGGACAGCGGCCCAAGGAGAAAACTTGTCAGGTGCATGGAATCTGAGAGTTGGAAAGTTCTTGACCGTCTAGTCCAGCTTCTCATCCAGCGTTGGACTCCCCTTGGCACAGCCCTGAAGGGGACACATGGTCTCTGCCAGGCCACTTCTGGGGCCAGGGTGCCAAACGACGTTAGCATGGTTCCTTCTCTGTCTTCTTCCCTGTCTTCCCATGGTCACTTTCCTCTCCAGTAACAAATTCAGAGGAAGAGGATCAGAAAAAAATCCACATCCCTGTTCATCAAAGCAGTTCTAGGGAACAACATTGGTGTGATGGCTAATCACATGTGTCAGCCTGCCTGGGCCGTGGGGTGCCCCTACATTTGGTTCGATATTATTGTGGGTGTGTATGTGAGGGTGTTTCTGGAGGGAGAATGATACTTGAATCTATAAGCCGAGTGAAGCAGATGGCCCTCCTCAGTGCCCATGGGCCTTGTCCAGTCTCTCGCGGGCCTACATAGAACAGAAAGACTGACCCTCCTGCAAGTAACGGGAAACTCCTGCTGCCTGTGACCACCTTCACGTGGGGGTGTTGCTTCACTCCCACTTAAGTGTCCGACCATTATCTAGATTAAGACCCTTTATTTTAATCAATCAATCAATCTCTCTCTCTCTCTCTCTCTCTCTCTCTCTCTCTCTCTCTCTCTCTCTCTCTCTTTCTCCTCATTCCCTATTGGTTCTCTGGAGAACGCTAATATGATGGGTCAACTAAAAAGAAGAATCTAAATAAAAAAGCAGTAAGACATGAGTCTTGGAGCCGTGGTTACGCATGGGAGCGCTGGTATCAGATGACCTAGGTGCTAGTGCTGGCTCTGTTCCCTCCTGGCTCTTTGTCCTAAGAAGCCTCAGTATTCAAATCTTTCTAATGGGGATAATTATAAGTGAGATGATGCAGGTACCGTTCTTAACACAAGATCTGGCAATTAGTGTATCTTACTTTTGTTAGACATCAGTTGCTTCCCGTCAGTAAGTTATTGAAGAATCTTGGTAAAATAATGTATTCTGTCTTTTTCACAAATGGAAAAACCTCGAGGAGGAAAAGTACATGACTCTGTTTTTTTCTTCTTGGAAAAGATGTAGTGAGGTCAAAATGGTTACAAGAGATACGGTCTTGATGAGCAACAGTCCCACTTGTGCATGGGGAGGTCGTTATTATTGAGTTCATTAACAAGGTCAAGTCAATGAAAGCAACTGGACAGCAGACCAAAGCAAAGATTCAGTGGTTTAGTCAGTAAACGTTTTTGAGGAAGATGACGGTGGCCCACTCAGGAGAGGCTTAGCCAGTGGAAACAGCAGTTGTTTCTCCGAGACAGTTCTTAGTTTATTCAAACAGTGGAGTGGAGTGCAGATTGCCAGGGAGAGTCATTCTTAGGACAAGATGACATACCGCTTTGACTTCTTGGCTGACAGGCCAACTTTTGGGGCCTTTCTTAGTCTAAAAAGGACTATTTCTGAAGAAGAAAGGTCTCTTGTATGGATATAATATTTAGAGGCTCCTGCACTTGGTAAATGTCACCTGATGGAGGAGACTCACATGTGAACATTGAACTTCGGAGCCAGTGAGTGCTCCTCTCCCTGCTCCCCCAAGCCTTGACTCTATGTTATCCTCTTTATACTCACTTCACTCACATCCTTGGGGCTTGGTATAATCTCATGGCTTCCAACGACACGTCTCAGAAGGAAACTAGAATATCACACTCATGCACACAACCCACCAATAGATTTCCACTTAGATGTCGACCATCACGTAGAGTTCCACATTTCAAACCTGAACGCTGTTAATTTAAAGTTGCTGTATGCCCCCGAACCACGTTTCTGTCTGAGGTATCACTCCTGGCCCCCTAGGCTGCTAGGCTCGGCAGCTTGAAATCATTTTTAATTTGTCCCTCCCCTTCATCTGTTCCTACCATGGTTTGCTTCCAAATGTCTCTCAGATTTACCCTTTTCTGTCCATTTCCACAGTGTACATATTTAATCCTGCCTCCCTGAGCACCTTCAACATATCTCTGAATGCCACTCTGCCCCGACTGCCTCTGGGCAGCTCCCTGCTTCTCATTATCTTTGTCAAATAATCCTGTTAAAATGTCCCTTCCATATGACCCTTCCCCTGCTTCAGACCCCGCAGGTAACGTCTGAGGGTCTCTTCCCCAGGTGCAGACTCCTCTGCCTGGCTTCCGTATGACTCCCCCTTTTCGTCGATTCGGTCATTTCTCCTTACTTTCTGGCTCCCGTCAGCCAGGCCTCCCCCCTCACAGCCCCTCTGCAGTGTGTGTCACGACTGTCATGTCTCAGGGCCCAGCCCCAGAGTCCGAGCATGTTCTCTGCCTTTTCCACTCGCTGCTTCATCCCCCATCCTCTGTTGTCCACTCGAATTCCTCATCTGCATTCCAATCCCGCTTTTTATAACTTAAATTTTAATTACACAAGCGATATAATCTACATAGCCTCTAAGAATGAAATTTTATAGACAAGGCTAGGTCTCCCTCTGATCACTTACTCCAATCCTGGTTCTTTCCCAGAGGTAGGTAGCATGGTTAAGTGTTTGAGGTATATATTCAGATACTTTTTAAAAATTTGTATCTATATCTACATCTATCTATATATCATCTAAATCTAGCTATCTCCATAGAGGATATGTAGTATTTATATTGCATGTGGCCATTTTTAATATAAATGGCATTGTAGGTTTAAGTTTATATTTTATAAAGTTACTGGACATTTCTCTTGTTAGCAAACCTGGATGAGTCTCGCTCTGGTTAACTAGTGGATAGTACCCTATGGTATGAATCCATCACTGCTTATTTGACTATAGCATCTCTGATGGGCATTAGATTGTTCCAGTATTTAGGTTTACAGACCTGCTTCACTAACCAGCTGAAGAACACATCCTTTTGCATGAGTGCGAACTGCTTTCGTGGACTGTATTATCTTCTCAGAATCACAGTGTAAGATTAGAAGGAAGCTGATATTTATTGAAAGGTTCCTAAGTACCAGGCACTGAGATAGATATTTGTACAACAGACTTTGAGCTAAGTGTTATATTATCATTCCCATTTTATAGATGAGAAAACTGAGGTTTAAAGAGGCGAAGTGAGTTGGGATTTGTAATCTCATTAAGTCTTAACTTTTAATTACAATTCACATACCAGGCTCTCGCGCTGAATTCCTTCCCTCCAACCCTGTGAGAATCTTGTGATGGCAGGAACTACATGCCACATTTCCTTTCATTCTCTATTATGTCCTGATTGCACAATAAATCTCAATAGAACATGATTGATTATTTGGGAGACAAATCAGCACCATCGTCTTAACTAGCAGGGTATTTTATTTAGTATTTTAGCAACAATAAGGAGATGCTGCTCATACCATAAAGGGGCTGGTTAAAATATTATTAGAAGTTAAATCATATTTTAGAAGATAATTCCTAATTAATTTGCTGTAGTTATCTTGTTAAATGTCAATTAAATCTCTCCACATCCCTTACAGGTTTCTGCTATTCATAAAATGTAATTATGCAGCTATTGCTCATGTATTCTTTATTGCTTATATAATCTACCAGTTAAATACAAGTCAAAAAGATTTATCTTCCAAGTTCTTAATAACATCACTAAATGCTCTAATTAATAATCAATAACCCACTTGCATAATTAATTGGGGAAAGTATCCTAATGGGATGGTGCCTTGCAGCTAGCCAAGCTGAGCCTGAAACTGTTATCTCCTATAGCAGTCCTAGCTCGGAGTGTACGGGTGTATTTGAGCTACTCAGATTCCTGTCGTGCTCCGGGAAGCGCCTGGCTTAGCACCTCCGATACGGAGCTCGTGCAACTCGACTGCCACATCCTTACTTACGTCGTCTCTTAACAATATGTGATATACGTGTCTCGTGGAATCTAACTGATTTTGTTGGATATGAACTTTTACGAACACAGGCTTAGGTGAACGAAAATAAATTTCTTCATTTTCCTAAAAGACAATCGCATTTTCTGATTCTGAGCCCCCGAATACAGAAACTTAATCTCGTCACTTTCAGGTTAACTTAGTCCTCTGTAGTATCTTCTCAGGCAAATAGGGTTATAACTCAGTTACATTTTAGACCTGAAGAACAAAATCCTCCTTTTTAGCATTTTCCTCTCCTGCTTCGTTGGCACTGATAATTTTAACGGGGGAGTGGGGCGGTCTTACAGCAGTCTCCCACTGTGGTGTCCCTGGACAGGGGCTTTCTGTTTCCCAGGGTCCATCTGTTCGGGGCATAGGTGCCATCCTCTGAGAGATAACACCAGCCTCGGGGACGTGAGGGAGCCCCTTCCACACTACAAGGTGTTTAGTCATCCTCGTCCTCCATCAGACTCATTCACTGAAGTATTTTTGGTTTAGCTGTAGCCTCCACCACCCAGGTTCAAGTTTTCCTTATTCAGACCTCCAGAGTACTATACGCATGCCCACTCACCTTCCTTAGCCCTTCCAGCGTTTCTCATGAACTTGGGGGTCACTCAACCCTGAGTCATTTTGTGACCATAGAAAAACTAAGGGCTGTCCTTGCTTTCAATACCCCCTTACAGTCTCTTCTTTCCATCCTGTGGTTGACATGCCCAGAGTTACAAGGGTCACTGAGAAGAATGCTGAATACTATAAATTTAGGCAGGACCAGTAAGACAGAAATCTTCTCTCTGACTCCTGAAAATCAATGGTACTTGTTCTACCTCCCTCTTCCAAGTTATCTGGGAGTGGTGGGGGCATGACACGAAGATGGACCCCGAGCTCTGCTTCTGAGATCTTCTTCACTCCTTATTCCTCCTCTCTAACATGTAGAGGAGGGGGTGGGGCAGAAATGGTTCTCCTCGGAGCATTTCTTACAACTTCTCTCCAGAAATCTTGTAAGCTGACAGTGTGGCATCTTTCTTGTCTGGTCCTGGAGTTAAAGGTGGCCTCTTGTCAAGAGCAGGAAGAGAGGCGATCATAAGGGAGTAGAGAAAATAATATGCCAGGTAACATCTTAATGTGTTTTTGTGCCACACCTGTACCGTGTCAGATCCAAGGCTGAGAACACTGGACTGTACGGAGGCACCAGTGTTCATGGCAAAGGGGACCCACCCGAGGACCCACGGCATAGAGGAAAGGGAACAACAGGAAGTTCCTGAGGGCCCCGTGAGATGGTGTTCACCCAGTCATGCAGTTAGTCTGTCTTGCCCCAAATCAGGGATAAATGTGTGGACCTCTCAACGAGACTTAAGTTTCCTGTAAAGTAGAAAAAAAAAATGATTCCGTGATTTATTTTTTATCCAAACTCTCTGGCTTCACTTAAAAAATAAGTCTATATGCTTGGGACTGAGAGTTGCTCATTCTGTTTTCAAAGAAATATATACACATACATGTGTGTGTGGATTTAGAATCAAATCCCATCATTGTTCATTGAACTACAAATTGCAGTTGGTGAAGAAAGTGATATTTGATTTGGAAGAAAAAGGTCCTTCACCCAAGCACATCGTGAGCCTCTTAATTCAGTGCCTCGTATCAGATCAACCAGAAGTATTATCACCCTGTTGAAAAGACTGCTGCTCGTCATTTTTTATGAAGTGTCTGCACCTTTCAGTTTGTCAACAACAAAGAGCTTTACCCCTTCTTTCCTGCTTATTCTTCCTCCTGGCTCTTATCACAAGGGAATTGCTTTTCCACTGCGACCCTTCTCACAGAGTAGAGAAGGGTCGCCGCTTCTGTCCACACTGCTGGAAATAGCATGAAGCAGGATGTGTCTGCCTCACAGAGCTCCGAATGGATTATGGATATGAGCGTGCGAGGCCCCGCTGAAGGTCATCTGCTCCGTCCTCCCTATTCTGGCAAGAAGTTCTTTAACTCAGCCAAGAGAGGTCGCTCATCTCGAAAGTCGCTCCTTAGATTCTTGCTGCTGACTAGGCCAATATATGTCTAATCAAAATCTTTCCTGCCATTTTTTATTTTTTATCTTCCTTACAAGTCTTGTCCATGGAAAAATGATGAAGTAGGTAAAGGTGGTTTTGATGCTTTCTTTTCCCTCCTCCCTGCTTTTTATGAATCCTCTCCTTTATCTCCCAGCTTTTTCTGGGTCTTATGTGTCTTAGATTGAGGTGGATGCATTCTTTTTTTTTTTTTTTGACATTCATACCTTGCAAAATGAGCCCTACTAGAAGAGGTCAATGCTTAATACAAAATGCTAAATAATTAATGGTGACATTCTGTGCACTTCTGAAAAAAAAAAAACTGGGGTTAGGGTGGCTTTCGTCCATGTCCCTCAAGTAATGTCATGCTTTGTAAGATCAGTCATGAATACTGATTCAAGGCAGCAGCTATGAACTTCAGGAGACCTGCACCTGGCTCTGCTGAATAGCTATGTCACTTTGGCCAACTTATTAAACATAAGACTCATGCTCCCCATCTGTGAAATAGGGGTAATCAGCCTACTTCATAGGTTATCATGAGACTCAAATGAGATGATGTAGACAGTGCATTTTCCACAGCGCCTGCCAGGCGTATCGTGCTTTTTACAGACTATTATTATTATAATCCTTGGTGACTTTTTCTAGACATAATCAAAAGATTTTCAGATAGGCTAGTAGAATACTAAGAAGTGACAATGGGGAATAGTTGCTCTTTCTACTGATATATTTTACAAATACTGTTATATAACCAACAAATATTTTTCTCTCCAGGACAGTGTAGTCTGGCAAGTAGTGAAGGAGCAGAGACAGGGAAGTGAGAGGCTCCCCAGAGCACAACAGGAGTGGATGGCCAGGTGAGCGCAAAGAAGGACAGCTCCTCTGCCCTCTGCCTGCCCTAAACACAGTTCGATTCCCATTAGCTAGAGCGCATGTTGGCAAGGACTGGGAGTTGGGTTGAACCTGTGCACATTTCACATCTCCATATTTTATATTTCCCAGAACGGACCTGTATGCAGCGCAGCCTCTCTCATTTTATGATAGAGGTCTGCTTAGCATACAGCCAAGTAGATAGACAAGCCACGATTTGGTGAACCCTGGAAGAATTATGAACTGTAGCAAAAATAACCAACTAAGGGATGGCTAAGGCATATTTTCCTTTCCTTTGATATCTGTGAAAATGTGCATCTTTAGGCATCAGAGAAAAAATCACTGCTCTATATATTTTCCCCCTTTTTTATGGTTTTTATTGGTATACAGCATTATTCAGGCTAGGCTCTTCCATCTCCCAAGCCAATTTCTTTTGCATCTGTGTTTATATTGATGCTATTCAAACAATGATCTTCCACTTCCCCTGTCAGTTTCTATCGTGCATTTCACATATTATGAACTTATTTAAACAAAAATCATCCTCTCTGGGTACATTTCTTTCCCATCTGTTTCTCCCCTGCACCATACTACCAATTCTCATTTCAAAGCAACATTGTAATATCATTTATTGTTATTCTCTCATTTTCCTAAGCTGTTTCTATAAATTCAGAGTGGGAGAGGTGGTGGTGAGGAAATATATGGGCCTATTGATTGATAGTCAAAAAGGTATTTCTTACTCAAAACGTTTCTAAAAGGATTCCTATCAATTTTTTAGAGAAATGAGACCTTAGTAATGACTATACTTTGTATTTGTAGGGTGCTTTATAGTTAGTTTTCAATATACTTTCACTAAGTGTCATTTTAGGGACTTAGGAGAAAGAAAAAAGGAAAAGTTCAGCTAGTTATCCAGATCATTGTAACTATTCAGGTTTTTGACAACATCGTGGACTGTCGTGCAGATGTTTGACCAAATTATTCACCCCCCAGATGCCTGGTGTTGTGAAAACACAGCTCCTTGTCTATTTTGAATCACTATGAGTTGGTGGTATGGCGGGGGTGGGGTGGGCATTGTTTTTATTTTATAAAATAAACAGAGGGAGGCAAATCCATCTCTGAGTATATTTTTAGCTTAATAATGTTTTTTGAGCTTCCATTTATTCAGAGGTGGTATTCTGTTTCCCAGGCTCGGGGAGACCTGCTATAAATACCCTAATCCTTTCTAAATCAGGTGTTCGTGTGCCTCTTCCCATATAGATATATTTGGTCCATGAGAGATAATTTATTCTCAGAATATGCCTACAAAGGATGAATATTCTTTCTGAGTCTGCCAGCCTTGCCCACATGAAAGGCCCAGAGCTTTGTGCATACTCCCGAGGCCAGCTGTAGGAGATCGGCTCAGATTTTTTTTTTTTAAAGAAAAATGAGCCTTTTTCATCTTTGAAGAAATATCTGTGGAATCTATAGTATGGTAGACAACTTTGAGAGGTCACCAAATCCTGCATGGAGTTTCTAACTCATTTACAAATGGGCCAGATTTTCTGAAATGACAGATTAATCAAGTTAATATTATGTCATAGAACACTTGCTCTTGAGATAAGAGGAGCTTTAATGACTTAGAGGAGCTTTTCAAGAGTTCCTGGGCTATGTTAGAATCTCCTGGTTCAGGAGGAGCATTGGTGAGGGGTTTGTCCTCTGTCTGGCTCCATCCTTTCTTGACCTTGAAGCCCGGCACTCCTGAGCTGAACTTGAAAGCCTGCCCCATGTTGGAGAGCCTCTTCTCCACTCTCTCTGGGCTCAAGAATGGAGGCTGCTTCAGCGGCTTTTTACCTGTGATGGTTTTATAGGTTTTACAGCTCATTACACCTGAGGAGCCTTATTTAGTCACAGGAAATCACCCTCTGGGGAATGGTTAGAATTAGCAAGGAATAGAATCTTTTGGGGTGGAAAAACACTTTCTGTGTGTTACAGAAAATAAACGAAACTCCCAAACCTGCTTCATAATACATTCTGCCATTAGTAAAAGAACCGTCTTTTACTCTTCTTATCTGTGAATTTTATATCAGTTTGGTGTCTGCTCTCCGTCTTTGTTTTCTAGTTTCCTCAAGTGGATCAGGTCTGGTTTCGGTCCTATTAAAGATAAACTTTCTAAAAATTAGAAGATCTAAATATAAGATGTGTTATTTTAATGAAAGTTCCTATCTGGCCTCTTGGAAGAGTTGAGTCAGGAGAGTTCAGCTTCAGAAAGGGGGCTTGAGCCCAGTGTTTTGAAGAGACCCCTTCTTATGAGAAATGAGCGTCTTGGTATTTCTAAATAGTTCATTCCCACTGCAAATCATTAAGACCATGATCTCTGTTTCCAAAATCTTCCTCTGCTCTTCTCTAGTTCATCAAGGCCTCTTCTGGCTTGAAAGGACCTCTTTCAGAGCCTTCACATTCTGTAATCTTTACTTCTTTCCTTGGGTAGTTCACGTAGCTGCTTCTTTCTGTATTGTTTATATTCTGGTAGCTGCCCTCCCCTGTCCTGACCAAATATGCTTCTGTAGTTGATGGAAAAGGAATTTCTAAAATCGAGAAGCTCAGATTTAGGTCTGGTGTGATGTGCTCAACCACAGGAATAGGACCAGGAGGTGGAGGGTTTCTGATTAGAAAATTGGAATTTATGTCTGAAGTCTCCATGTCAGGTGTAAGAAATCTTCTACTGAACAGTTGGATATGTGATAAACTATAATCTGAAGAATGTCTGAAAGATGTGATTCTGTTTTCAACAGTCACTCTATATGAGTAGGTTCATGGTTTATGTCACTCTTAAACGCTTTCTGAAGTATGAGCGGGGACTGGGGACATCCTGGTTTTGGAGTCAGGGAGGTTCTTTCTTTGCTGACCAGGAGTGTGATTTTTGGTAAGTCACTCAGCAGCTCTGGGCTGAGTCCACATCTGGACAATGAAAGAAGGCCTGGGTGATCACCAAGAAAGCAAATTGCTGAGCAAGCATAGCTTTTTATGTTGATTGTCCTAATGCCAGAAGTTCATAAGCTCTATTGGGCTTTGGCATCATCTGGGTGCTTTATAAAAGGGTAGAGTTGAGGCTCAGCCCGACAGGTCTTCTGTATTGGTTTTTTGGGGAGGAACAGTTCAGATGTCATGCTCAATCAGTGCGCCCAGTCCTCAGGCCGTGCTTAGAGAAACCCTACTTTGAGAGGTAAAATTACAGTCACAGAAAAGCTCTCTTCCTTTTCTCCTCATTAACTTGAAAAGTCCTTATTGGGGTGCCACAGGATGATTTCTCGTAGAGCTTAGGACCCAAATGTCTTTGATAAAAATGCAGTTATACCAAGGTATATGTGAGGACTTTGAGTCTTTTCTAGAAGCAGGTCTGAGGTGGCTTAAGTTTGAGGGCACTCAATAACTATGGGTACACCAGGAATAAGGAAATAGTAGGAGTGCCGGATAAATGACCCAAAGATGAACTTCACTGACTTTAAAACTTTGCTACAAGCTGTCTTCAGAGATATAGACAAGGAGTTGGTGAGAGGTGGGAAGATGTAGAAAGGAGTTGGGGAGAGTCATCAATTGGAATAATGCATCCAGAAAATAAATGTCCAGTGGTATTTTTTGAAAGACAGGCAGATGAGAAGTGTGTGATTGAGAGATAACTTGTTCCGGCAAGTAACCTATGACATACCTGGCTATGCCCTTGAAGACACTGGCAGAGACTTCTGATGCAGGACATTTGTGGGGCAATGATAACAATTAGCTTGAAGCAGAGACAGTGCATGTCTGGGGCAGGTGCGTCTGTGTGGGGAGGGGTGAGGAGAGAGAGGAATCCTATGTCATTCTTCATGGACGAGAAAGAATGGCACTCAGCAGCTCAAGGATTCTGTCCTGGCTTCAGCTCCACCAGTGCCAGGGCAAGGCACTGAAATTAGCCTTCAATCCAATTTATTTGTTGCTGTCTAAATTCCAATTCATTTATTTATTTTGTCAAGTTGGTCCATTTGCATGCAAGGCACCTAACTCTAATCTACTCTGATAATGACTTGAGTAAGCAGGTTGAAAATTTCTTACTTCTCCCTGAAGGCTCACAATGTGGAAAAGAAGGGTAGTAAAGCAACCTTGCCATGATTAAACAAGGAAGAAAATTAGTTCCTGTTTTTACTCTTCTTATTTCCCCCCATCTCTCGTGACTTTGGATGATGAACTAGGTTTCACAGGGACATGGGCTCGAGGAGATGGGTGATTGTTTCTTAGAATTCAAACTTACCTTTACCATGAAGCCTTAGTAAGACCACCCAGCTAATTTCTGCATGAAACAAACACAAATCGAATGAGAAAAACATTTTTTAATCTTTACATGGCCAACATCCATTAAGAGCCTAGATTTTCCTGAACCTAAAGCTTATGGACAGCTTATTCATCTTTTTTCTTTAAGTGTTTGATTCTTCTCTAAGATTTATTCGCAGAGATACTTAATTCTTTCATGGCTGAAATTATATATTCTCTGTGTAAAAATTCTACAACATCCCTTTCAATTCCAATCCATTTCATTTAGTTTTGTTCCATTCTGTCCCCTTCTCCCTCTTGTTTCATTTTAAAAATCACTGGAGTCAGACCTAGGATTTAATCCCTTTTTGAATGCCTGAATCAGTTACTAAGACCGCATTTCAATGGCATGGTTTAAATCCCTGTAAGGCTTTAATTCCTTTAAGCACCCCATTTCCAAGCCCTCCCCTGGCCCTACCAGACACTGAACATAGGGTAAATAAGAAGACGTTCACGGGAGAGTCCAGGATCTGGGTGAATGGCCAGAGGGTGCTGGGGGATCACTGAAAAACAAATAGAAAGGAAAATTAGCCCAAGGGAAAAATCGAAATAGGTGAAATCTATTTATTTTCCTTTCCTTGCGTAGCTTCTTATTAACCTCCCACTACTTTTCTAGCCCCAAGAGCACTCATGCTACTCTGCTGCCATCCTGGACACCCCTCTGTAGCACTGTGATGTCTGACTCCCCTGCCCATCCAAACACAGGCATGAACCCCAGATCTCTACTGTCCTAGGTAAATACCAGTTAACTGACACGCTGAACTGTAGTGTGAATGAAGGGTTAATATGTTATCTTCACAAGTGGATTTTTTAATTTTAAAAGGAGACTTCAGAAATGATTTCACTCAAATGATGAGGATGTGAAGAAAGGGGAATCTCTGTGCCCTGTTCGTGGGAATGTAAATTGGTACAGCCACTGTGGAGACAGTATAGAGGTTCCTCAGAAAATTAAAAATTAAACTACCATACAATCCAGCAATCCTACTTCTGGGTAGATAGCCAAAGGAAATGAAAACAGGATCTTAAAGAGATATCTACACTACCATGTTTATTACAGCATTATTCACAATAGCCAAGGTATGGAAACAACGTAGGTGTCCATCAATGGATGAATGGATAAAGATGTGACATACACACTCAAATACATACATATTTATACATATGCATATGTATGTATATATAATGGAATATTATTCAGCCATAAAAAAGGAAATTCTACATTTTGCAACATCGTGGATAAAATTTGCATGCCTTTGCTAACTGAAAAAAGTCAGATAGAGAAAGAATAAGTCAGATAGAAATATTCATATATCTCATGGATATATGGAATCTAAAAAAGGTGAACTTAGAAACAAAGTAAAATGGTGGTTGCTTGGGCTGGAGGGCAGGGAAATGGAAAGATGTGTTCAAAGGGTACAAGCTTCCAGATGTAAGACAAGTAAGTTCTGGGGCATGAACGTACAGCCTGGTGACTATAGTTATAACAATACTGCATTTCATACTTGAAAGTTGCTAAGAAAGTAAATCTTAAATGCTCTCACCACAAAAATAAATGGTAATTATATGACAGGTGGAAGTGTTAGCTAATGCTATCTATGGTTATAACATATATTCATTTTGTAACATATATCAAACAACAGGTTGTACACCTAATGTTATACAATGTTGTATATCAGTTATACCTCAATAAAGCTGGAAAAAATAAGAATGCTATTTATTTGCTTAAAAAAGAAAAGAAATAATTTAACCCAAAGGAATGAATTTCTTTGGTGGAATTCTAAGGTCTTTGGTAGCAAATTTTTGAGCTGAGTAGCCTTATAGTTCAAACATTACCATGTATATCATTTTCTGTTTTGTCCCTATATAAAGTCAGTTCTGTCGGCCGGGACTGAGGGAGAACTTCTGATTAGAAATCCTACCTGAATAAATCTCTCACTTCATGCATTTATGTGTCCACATGACAACTTTTTCATTCATTGAATAGATATTTACTAAGCACCTACTATAGTTTAGCCTTGGATGAAGTGTGAGGCGCCTTGAATAGAAATGATAAATAAGGCAATATTGGAGGTAGTGAAATTTGAACAAGAGTTCACTTTGTGACTTTCTCTAGGCTAGGGACATTTGCCAAACCCATCTCATCCATCCCCCCGGGGGGGGGGTGGGGGAGGAGGATTGAGGGGAGAGAGAGAGAGAGAGACAGACAGACAGACAGACAGAGACAGAGAGACAGAGGAGAGAAAGAAAAAAAAAACCAGGATGAAGAAGGAGATCTACACGCACTTGAACTTAATCCTTGCTGCTCTCTTACTGTGGCTCCAGAAGAAAGGGTTTGGAAAAGCTAGATAAATACTTCAGTCAGAGCAAGCTGGCTGCTGATGCATATTTAAAAATCATATTACCATTTTAATAGTATGCATCGTTTCCATATCAAATGATGACATTATTGGCAAAGACTAGAAGGTGACACAATTTTGAGTGCTTAAACTGTATCAACAATAGACGAAACTATCTTAAACGGACTACAAAGCCGTTCTGCCATCTGGCACCCTCTCTCTGCATCCCGGTGGGATTGGGTAGAAGAGTGCTTCCAAGTGGTGAAATGAAATTGGCTGCCGACCTGAGAATGCACATGAGGAGGGCCTGTTCACCCATCTGACGTTCTCACTGTGGCTGCATAAATGGATGCCTTCCTAAGCATCCGTCTGATAAACATACTACGTTTTCAGTATTACAAATACATGACATGTTTACTGCAAGACACAAAGCAAAAAATAGAAATCACTTATAAAATTAAGAGATAGCTAATATTGATATTTCAGTGTCTATCTTTCTAATCTTCTAAAAATTTCTAGGTGTATTCACATGAATGTGTGCATGCGAGCACATCCGTGTTGTGTTTTCAAAGCAAAACTGAGATCAAACTAATTATTTCCACTTATCGCAGGGCTGGCTTCATGAGAGTGTGGCCTGTGCTTAGTTTAATGCTCTGCTGTTGCCATCATGGAATTCTTAATAATTATATCTGTGAGCTTGTGCATTGTAAGTGAAGGCTCGTGGGACACATGCATGCACAAAGGAGGTACATGCAATTTGGGTGACTCCGGTTCTTGCCACCCCATTTGCCTCTAGTGCTCCCTGTGCTCCGTGAGCACTGAATTAGTCCAGAAAGCAGGGTACTTTCAGGAGACTGAAAGCAAGTATCAGGTAGGCGAGCTACGTGTCTGACTGAGCCGCAGGACTGCTGGCGTTGTGAGAGGCCATGCTGTCCATTTTAACCAGAACTTGCTTCTAATGCAGAGAGAAGACAATGATCTTCTAAGAAACATGAATGACCAAGAAACCCTATTATACTCTTTCTTGCTCATGCTACTTCTCTCTGTAAGCCAGTCATTATGCTGAAAATTGTGACATTGAAGGAAAAGGAAAAATAGGGCAACCCACGGTTCTTTTTTCTTACAATTCTTCCTTACTCATCAGTAAGCTGAACATAGAGAGTGTTGGTAGTTGGTGCATGTATCAAGAAATGAAATGTAAACAGTTGAGCTTATTTTGTCCAGCTTTTCCACAGTTTTAGAGAGAAATACATGTATATAAACTTTGAAATATGAATTGTATAATGTTGGTAATTCTGCAAGCAAGTTAAATGGTTTTTTTATTTGCATTTTAAACTTTCATTGTATAACAGGAATATGAATTGTGAAATTCAAGTTAATAATTTAAATATTTAATTATTTCTCACTTAAAACAAAAGTAGCAAAAAAAAAAAAAATGCCATGTCAAGTGAGAGACCAAGAAAGAAAGGAATGTACTTTTATCCTGCTTATTAACCCACATTTTTGTTTTCTGTTCCTGCAAATTATGGAGCCATCCCTGACCGAACCATATATTGTGAATATTTTTTCAAGTCATTAAATATGATTTAAAAAGGTCATTACCAGTGGGCACATAGTGAATGGTTTCGATTGATGTATTTATTAGACTTATCTTCTATTATTTCTTGGACATATAGATGATTTATGATGTATTTATAATTAGTTGGTTATTATGCTGTGATGAAAATCTTTGTACATATATCTTCACATACATCTGCAGTTATTTCCTCAAGTAAATTCCAAGAAGCAAAATCGCTCAGTTGGGTTTTGAAGTATAGTGACATGTTGTTCTTCAGAAAGTTTGTAGCAATTTATAATTTTCACTTTCACATGGCAACCCCAGTCAGCCCTTCAGGTATTGTTCATGACCATGCATTCCGTCGTTGGCATTTGTTTATCAATTTTATCATTCATCCAAAACACCGAGTATGTGCCAAGCACTGTATTGGGAGGGTACTGGGCTCAATAACGAGCACAATGCCTTTGTGGGACTCACAGTTAAGGAGGAGGGTCTGACATTAAAGTCACACAAAGGTAATTACAGACTGATGAGTCCTATGAAGGAAAAGAACAAAACGTTTGTAGAGCATTGGGCTGGGGACTTGGCTTAGCTGAAGAGTCGAGGAATGTTGCCTCAAGAAGTGATATCTAGGTGAGATTTGAAGGAAGAATAAGAACAAAGTTGGTGAAGACGGAAACGGGGAGGAGATGAGAACCATTTAGTTCAGGAGGAGGAAGGCCAGCCCCAGCAAAGCAGTGGAGGGGGAGAGGACACGACAATGTCTTCGAACCAGAGGGCAGAGGGGAGGAGAGTGGAGGGACATGAAGCTGAAATCGTCATTTTGGAATAGCCCAGGGGTCCACAAACTGTGACTTGCCAGCCAAATCTACCTGCTATTTTTTTGTAAATAAAGTTTTAATGGAACACTCGCATGCTGTTTTTTTAAAAAAATATTGTTTGTGGGTGCTTGCTTGCTACAATAGCAGAGTTGAATAGTTGCCACAGAAAGATCACATGACCTGCAAAGCCTAAAATATTTACTACAAATGCTCTGTAAACAGAAAAAGTTTTCTGACTGCTAGACAAAACCATGAACGGCCTCAAAATCTGTGCAGAGGTATCAGTCTTGACTCCAGAGCAGTGGGAAGCAGTTTAAAGGCAGCATGAGGAGACTTGGGAATGGGTGGGAGGGGGACAAAGGGAGACGCGGGGAGGTCAGTGCAGGTTATCGTGAGATTCCAGGAAGATCTGTCGGCCCCTTGGAACATGGTAGTGGCTTTGGGGATGGAGATTGAGAGATGTTTGGGAGTAAAACCAAGGTGTGTAACATGATGGTGAGGGAGAGAGGTATCAAAAATTACCCCAGGGTTTCTTTCTGCCTGGTAGAGTTGCATGGACCACGGTGCCCTTCATCGAACTAAGGACAATTGAAAGAGAACCCAGTTGGAGTGCTGTGGGAGATGCTAATGAGTTCAGTGTGGGGTACATTTGAGATATCCAGGAGGATTCCGAGCAAGCCGTTGGAAAAAGATTTCTATAGATCAGAAAAGTGGTGAATACTTCCCATTATAAATTTGAACAAAAACATGCATGGTAGCTCATTATATAATTTCTATTGAATTTCTGTTTGCCACTGGTTTTTCATGCAAAGAACATATATTTAGTGCTAAGTACCTGTCAGTTACTCAAGAATACAAATATGACTAGTACAGGCTTTCTTCCCTCGAGACACCCATGGTATAATACAGGGCAGTCACTGATGAACATGATTAGAGTTGAGCCAAAAAGTGCTATGGGAGCAAATAGCAAATGAAAAACGAAATGATGTGGGAAAAGAAATTCTGTTCGGGGTGAGGAATCCGCAAAGGACGTAGGCGTGGAGCTTTGAAGAATTAATGAGGGTGAGATAAACAGACATGGAGGCAAGGGGAACTGCATGAGCTGCGGAGAGGAGCTGAGAAAGGATATTATCCGTTTGGAGGCCATGGTTTGTTTTCTTATTCTTATTGTAACCATTCCCGTGCCCCACCCCCACCCTCACTCTTAGAGCAGTGCTTGGCACCCTAATTTTGCTTTGGTCGACTCTAACCTCTGTTTCCTGTGAGCACATACTGTTTCATCACCCATACTGTAGATAAGAGATCTTATCTAACTGTTCCCTTCCTCCCACTGCAGAAATAATTAATTGCTTTCTCCTCTGAACTCATATTTCTTTATCTTTTATGCTAAAATTGTCCTTGTCATGCATTGTTGGGTTTAAATGCACATAAGTCCCTCTGTCTACTGGGAACATGAACTTCTTAAGGGTTCCTAATATGTCTTCTCCATGTTTGGGCTCCCAGTGCCTAGAACAGTGCATTGCAACAATGACGATGATAAATGGCAGCTGAATCAAATTGAACAGAAGCCAGTCACTTCTGGCTTTAGTGGTGGCAGTTTGAGTGATCTGATGAAAAGTCCCGGACTGCATGCTGGTGAGGACTGGGAGTAAGAGAAGAAATTGAATTTGAATAATTGAATTTTAAGAAGGAGGCATATGCTTCTGCTGTCACCTTCCACACCAGACAGCATAGCCCAGATGCAAGTCAAAATGCATTATGTATTTAATGTGTCTCGTGGGGTTGGCATCTGAGATAATAGGAAGAGAAGGCAGGAATTATAATCAAAGTGGCAACATCTGAAGACATTTAGCTGATGGTGAAAGGTCAGGGCATATCTTTAGATATTTAGTCAACCTTGTGCCAGAGAAGAGTGGATATGATTGAAGGCTGGTGTGTGTGTGTGCACGCGTGCATGCACGCACACACACACAGTTTGGAGAGAGAAGAAACGAAGTAGCAGGAAAAGGGTTTCTAGGGCAGATGTTTCTTTGGGTTGTAGGAGCTGGATGTCAGTCCTGATTGTTGATGTCGACACACGAGACTTGAACCTGGGAAGAATAAAACAATTTTGCCTGGGAGACTCCGAATTGTTTCTCAGTCTCTCCTGATGTTAGAGCCAGAGAAAATGGGTTTTGTGGGACCAAGAGGGAACTAAATCATCAGGAAGAAGGAAGCTATCTTACAGCTGTCATATGCAAAACGCTTTATCTTTTGAAACGCATGGCCGACAAAGCTATATGTGAGGCATCAGCATTTTTTCAGTAAGAGAAAATGGAGGGTCAGAGAAGTTGAATAACTTAGTTCCTATCACACAGTTCAGAAGAGGCAGGGTTGGGATTCAAACCCAAAGCTGCCCAGTGCCAAAGCCCATGACTTCATCACCACACTCTTGGCTTCCTAGATTTAGAGATCTGAAAAAGGTGTGAAACTTCTGTGTGATATCCTCCTGCAAAAATATTTAAGTGGTGAAAGGGAAGGAAAGGTGGGTATTGCCATGACGTGGACCCATGGTTAGCGAGAGTCAGGCAGGTAGCCTGCATGAGTTCTGGATGCCTTGTCTAGTCATGGCACACTTGTAAGTAGGCCCTAATTCCCGCTGTGATGTGCGCCGTTCTGGAGAGCTGCAGTGTTGATCTAGAGGTCTTAGCAGCGCCCTCCACATTCCAAACAGGAAAGGCATGAAGAGAGTGGGAACTCCTAGGACACAAAAGCTGACAAAATGTCATGACAGCACACCACAAACGGGAAAGGATCCTCGTGGTCATTTCCTGCAACACGTTCATTTCACATATAAAGAAACTAAATCGAGGCCAGGGGCTGACCCCAGAATATTTACTTGAAAAGACTAATTTATCTTCCTAGTCATTCTGGAACCCCTTCCGTCAACACCTTCTCAGCACCTGGCATTTCCAGTCTCCTGAGAGCACATGGCCCTTATCCTTATTTATAGGGACTTTTCTCTTAGATGGTTCTCAAATCCAAGACAATTGATAAGAGCTTCACATATTACCTCTAGCTGATAGTCTGTATTTTAAAAAATCTAAGTATCACACGTTAAAAAAGAATATATTCTCATTATAAAAATTTTATAACAAAATTAATAGAAGGAATAAAGTCATTTTATGGCCTTCCATCCAGAGACAAATATTCTTAATATTTTAGCAAGAGTTTCTTTCCAGCTTTTTTTAAACGTGTCCTTATTTTCCTGTTGTTTTATGTCCTTTTATGCAGATATTTGAATAGGAGAGTTTGGAACTGCATTTCAGGCATATTGGACAGGTGTCTGGCCCTGTGAATGCATTTGTGGTGTGTGTGTGTGTTTGGTGTGTGTGCGTGTGTGTGGATAGGGGTGGGAGAGGCAGAGGAAAGGTACACTCTGGGGGAAGGTAGTGTCCAACCCAGAACTCTTGAAGTCCCATGGTGTGGTGGCTGCCACAGATCTCCGAGAGACCTGGGAATGAGGGGTCCCCTTGGAGAGCGAGTGCTGACGGCATCAGGCACAAAGCATAACGCCCGTCCTTTGGCTGCCACTCACATGCGAATGGTGTGACGGAATCGGGGCTGGTTAACCATGATGTCTACTTCTGTTGTCTCCCTTCATGAAAAACTGCCTCATCAGTGCCACCTTGTCAGTGGTCAAAGGCTTGAGCTGTTCAGAGCTCAGGAGCTGAGTGGCTGCATCGTCTGTCTTCTCAGTCCCAGAGAAGGAAACCAGCTGAGGCTTCAAACTGGAATCCCGTAGGTGTCAGGGCGGCAAAGGCAGTGTGCTCCCCAGTCACACGGTGCCCCAGCATCTCTGTCTCCGCTGTGCTTTTCCTTGACGGTTCCGAAGCTTGCCACAGCAACCAGCTGTCTCTGTCCACCCAGTGTTTTCCTGTCTCTCTCACCCTCGCCTGCTTTCCATCACACGAAGGCCTTCTGCTATCCAGAGCCTTTGCAGTGCGGCAGTGAGGGCGGGGGCCAGAGCCCCCTCTGGCTGCAGCTGCCAGTGGCTATCTGGGGCGCCAGACATTTGTAAGATCAGAATCAGTGGGGGGAAATATCAAACCACTGTTTGAAGCTGCTGCTCCAGCTTTCTTTGGCGTGTGGGGTCTCCTCTCATCGCCCACAGCCCTGGGCACTGTCTGACCCAGCCTTTTATACACTTACTCTCCAGAACATTCCCCAAAATACACACGCGCTTTAACAAAAAGTCACCTTAGCTGGTGTTCCCATGGTGGGAAGAGCCTGTGTCTGGGCTCCAAGCCCTCCCACCTTGAGGAGAGGGATGAGGGAGGGGACTGGGGACAGATGTGCAGGTGGCACGGGCTGCCAGCACCCCCGTGCCTGCCGTTAGTCCGCTTACCCTCCTTCCTCGGGAAGGATGTTTTCTGCCTGAGACCCTCTGGCCAGAGAGCGCAAGGAGGAGCCCAGATGGGAAACACTCCTGGTGCCCTCCTTCCCTGCTGATGTGACCTGAAAAGCTACTTGACCTTCCTGAGCCTCGGTTTCCTCATCTGTAAACTGAGATTGATGATACCTCTCTACTGGGTGCATGGGAATTAAATGAGCAGCATGTGCTTACAGTGTAACACAGCGAGCACGTGATCTGCACACACGACAGCTGTGGTCATCCCTGTGTCTGTGCTGTCACCGTGCCTTTCCGTGCCAGGAATCCCACCCTCGTCGGGGAGTCTGCGTGACCCGCCCAGCCGTGCACGTGGTGACCTGTGAACTGCCACGTGGGGGAGAAGAACGTCCCCTGCGGTTCAGAACTGAGCACTAGGCGTCGCCCTGCTCCACGGGCCAGGGACACGTCCCTGCTGCCTGGCAGGGGAGGTGACTGAGCTTCAGAAGGACTCGGTGCTCCCAAAGATCCCTCCTCAGCTGGCTCATCCCCGAACTCCCACCATTACAGACTCCTTTCTTTGGTAAATGAAAGATGATCTCTGTTAAAGAAAAAAATTCCCCGGAGGGGACAAACGTGATTATGCATTTGCCCCTGCGGGCGACTGGAAAGGATGCTGAGAGAGTAAAACTGCATTTGACGGCCGAGGAGTCGAGAGTCACAGTCAGACCTGGGAGGAACTTTCTCTGAGCTCATCCTAGGTCTTCTTTGATGAAGGAGGAGTCGGAAGCTCAGAGTCTAGAGACATCCACGTGGGGAGAGAGCCAGACGAGGCAGAAGACAGGGTCCTGCAGACCGGCCTCCAGGCCTTTCATACCCACATGCTCCCTCCCAGTTTTGGAATGCAATTGTTATATTAATGTTGACTGTGGAATTGTGGAGAAAAAATCTAAATACTAACAGTAAAAAAGAAGTTTAATTTCTATGTTAGAAATGTGCTTGGGCCATTTTTACATAAGGAAGTTTTGTCCCCCCAGGTTAGGGATAGGATCCTATGGTGAACTCATGCACAAAACTGGGGGACAGTTACTCAGTCTCCCCTGTGCTCTCCTGCGTTTTTCTGAGATGTTGCCTGGGTGTGTGGCGGGTGGAGTGAGGAGCTCACTTTGCTTTTGGGGGGCACAGTGAGGAAGCATTTATATTGCCCTCAAGTCCTCTGGTTGCTGAGTGGTCTGCTGGCCTCTGGTGAGGAAGCCAGTAGCTGGTGTCACTCTCTGTGTCTGATCAAGGCCAGAGCCGACTCGCACCACCTCTGCTCTGGCCAGCGTTGTGGAACTTGATCTTTCTGTCACATCCTCTCTCTTTCAATCAGCAAATCTCTGCTGTGAGCTCCCCCCTCTCCTGTCACCGTGAGTCTCATGGCAGGGCTATTGGACATCAACTCAGCTGCCTTTTTTTTACCGTCACTTGGTGAGACTGAGGATAAGGTGCTACGAGGACTTCTAGGCCCATCTATGTCACTGAGACATAAGGAGGCCCGGAAAAGCTGAGCTGCACGGGTGTTCGTACCACACTACATTGTGATGGCCAAGTCTGTGAGTGAGAGAAACAGTGAGGGCAAACACACACACTCCTTCTGAGCCAAAGCCAGCTTCCCTCTTCCACCTCTGTCCCCTTCTCTCTGCTTCTTTTTTCTCTTCATTCCTGGATCCCCTGCAAAATCACTTCTTTCTGCCCTAGAGCAGAGAGCCTCATGGTTTAGTTCCCTTGAGCTGAGACTTTCTAGGCCGAATTCTTGCTAGACTTACAATGGACATCAAGAAATTTTTAAAAGTCACATCTCAAGACAAAAACTTCATTGTCTGGATGCAAATCTTCCTTCTGATAACAATAGCTGACTCTTCACTCTTTCTTTCTTTGCATTCCCTCTATTAAAAAAAATCCTCATCTTTTCTGCACCCCACCCCCAATCCCCCAGGCAGACGGATTCTTTGTGCTCATGGAAAAGTTAAAAAAGAACAGCTCCTCAAGACACATTATAGATGTTTCACAAATTTCATCTTCAAAGGAGTCCTGTACCGTTCTGCAGAGGATGAAACCCAGGCGTGGGAAAGTTAAGAACCTCACGGTTCCAAGTTCATGGCAACAGTACTGGACCTGTGGGCCGGGTCATCACTTCTAGGCCTCCCAGTCTCACCGCCACACCCCTGCACACCTGAAGCGGACGCTGCTTCAGGAGCCCAGGGGACTAAGACTGAGCAGGAGGAACAGGGCTGGACGCCAGGCAGAGAGGTTGGGGACGGATGTGGGGAGAGGAGGAGTTTGTGGAGGGTTCTGGGGAAAAGAGGGGGCCGGACAGAAGCAGAGAGCGGAGGCTTCTTTCCACCATCACTCAGAGGCCAGCTCTTTACTCCCAGAAGGAGCGTTCTGACAGCTCAAGGCACTCCTTCTGCCTGAACCCCCGGCTGAGAGCAGCACTGGCAAAGTCACAGGGCCGCTGTGAGGCCTCAGGGTCTCTTCCTCACTCCTGGCTGGGGCAGGGTGAGGCTGAAGACTCTCCTGGAGTCTTCAGGGTTCCTCCTGCCTCAGCACCCCTGCTGCTCCTCTGCTCCCACGATGACCCTTTCTCCCAAGTTCCTCGCTGGCACCTAGAAGCTGCTGAGGAGACAAGCACTATATAAATGCTAAACAGACAGGGCCGCGCCTGTCCCCAGGATAAATAGACTTCAGCTCCCGCTGTCAATCCCACACCTTTCATGAACACAGATACATGTCTCCCAAGAAGGGGAAAAACGTCGTTATCGCTTCTCCACTTATTTCTGTGATTTACTCTCAATCTTAGTAGCAGAATGTTGTACTCTCTTTTTTGTTTGTTTTATTTCTTTTTTGGTATTATTGATTTCTTTTTTTCCAGAGGGACTTTATGGTTATTTTAATTTCCTGAATTCATATTCAGGAAATGGGATGCTTTTCTTCTGATTGCTCTTCCAAAACAACAACAATAATAACTATCATTTGTATAGTGCTCTCACATGCATTATCTCATAAAAATTCATGAGACCTGGACTCAGAGGAAACGGATTTCTGTCTTGATTCCACCTCCTACTTGCTGTGTGACCTTGGGCATGTGACTTGACCCCTCTGAGTCCTGGTTGTTTGATTTGTGCAAGGGGCATAGTGACAGACCTGTTCTTCCTGCACAAATGCTTGCGCGAGGATTAAATAGGGTAATTTATATGAACACTTGAGGTAGGTATTGATTTGTAGATGAGAAATTTGAGGCACAGAGAATCTAAGTGGTTTGTTCTAAGTACTATGGCTCAGAAGCGTCAGAAGCCATATGTAAACACAGGTCTTCTGCCAAGTGACTTATCCACAGACCACAGCTCTAGGTGATGGCTGAGGCCTGGACCGATGGATACGAAAGCAAATATTCCAAAATATAGTCATAGTTAACATTTATGAACACTTATTACATGCCAGCTACCCTAAGAACTTTACTATATTACCTCATTCAATCGTTGTAATAATCCCATAAGACTATTATTAGTATGTTCATTTTATAAAGATTAAGTACTTTCCCTGAGGTTACAAAGCCAAGTCCGAGCACAGAGTGACAGTGGAACCTGTGCCATTAGCTGCTACCCATCCAGCCTTTCTAAGATCACAGGTGTTGTGGAGCTACTGCAGATCAGAGCAGATCTTTTCCCAAATGAGCTCTGGGGGAGGATGGGACGGAACTGGACCCCAGGAGCCTTTAGGAGAAGTGGGAGGGAGAGGGCCCGAGGTGAGCAGCACGGGGCCATTTACTCGGAACACACCGTAAAGTTGATCTTGGTGTTTAGAAATCTGCAGCAGGGTCCTCCACCGTGGGCAAGCATCAGAACCACCTAGAGGGCTTGCTGTAACACAGAGGGCTTCCCCTTCTCCCAGTTCCATTCTGTAGGTCAGGCCCTGAGAATCTGCATTTCTAACAAGTTCCCGGTGCATGGATGCTGCTGATTTGCGGAACCATGTTTTGGGAAACACAGCCCTAGAAAGTAGGAAGCGATAAACCACAAGACAGCAGGGTCACAGGTCAAGCCTTTGTGAACTCTCCACATCTGTTCTGGACCCTAGAGGATCTGCAAGTCCATTCAAATGGTCTCTATGAAAATCTTTCCTGCAGGAGAGGGAGGGGGTGCCTGCCCCGGCCCAGACCTCCTCGGGGTTCCTGGCAGGGCTAGCTGTGGGCTGAGGACTGAGGGCAGTGCGTTCTGCATTATGGATGAGTGAGCTCAAAAGCCCCCACTACACAGTAAGTAAACAGCAGCCACCAGAGCTGCAGGAAAGGCTGTCACCAAGCCCCCTAGCCCTCCCAGGCAGAACCGTCCCTTCAGCTGTTGTTGTTTGTCTCCGCTGCTGCCTTCTCGTGGCCTTGTACTGACAATAGTTGTAAATAACTGCAGTGCTGTAGAGAAATCATTTTAACAGCAGAGAGTCAAATAAATACATTAGAACTGACAGCTTAGCTACACAAAGTCCATTCGTATGGGGTGGCCAGCTGCTTTTTGAAATGTGTGGTGAATGTAGTGGCCACCAGAGGGCGCGCCGAGCTCACTTTGAGCAAGGCCAAGGCCACTTTCTCCCAGACCCAGTCCAGGCCCTGGTGCGGAGGCTTCAGCCTCCCTTGAAACGAAGCTTTCTGACTCCAGTTGGTGTGGAAAAATAATGCCCACATCTTCTTCCCACCACTCCATAGAGTAAACACTTTATTTTTAACTCAGCTGAGAGTTTAGGAATTAGAGTTGGGGTTTGGGTGTTGATACCTGTGTCTCCTAGGCCTGTCACCCCAGGGGTGGCAGAGTCACCAGGTCACAGGAAGGACACCAAATCCTCATTTGTGTGCCACCCTAGTCCCACCCAGACACTGGGGACTTTTCTTCCTTAGCCCTGGTTTCCGGCTGCCGTAGCTGATTTACCCTGTCATGGAGGTTTTAAGCCTCCGGATTTCCGAAAATATCTACCTCTTTCCCCACCTGTGGCTGGGCCCACAGCATCCTGGTTTCGGGAAGTGCTGGGGGCCAGTCGAGGGCAGTGCGGTCTGAGGGATCTGTCCTCCTCATGCGTCAGGTCTGGTGAGCTCTGCGTTGCCCACTCTGGCTTCAGGCCCCGCAGGCTCTGACATGGAGAGAGCCTCCCTGGATGGAACTCGCAGTTCCAGGGTGACCCCCAGCTAGCACATAAGCTGCTGGAGGTTGGGGTGGGGGTGGGTGTGGGAGGGTGTGTGAGTCCTTCCCACAGGGCCAGGTCTTCAGAAGGAGACAGACAGACTCAGACGCACTCATGCTAATCGGTGGTGGTGGTGGGGGGGGGTTGATTTTTCTTTGCGATCTTTCTGGATACCAGACTTAAAACACCTTGTCAGCAAAGACTCTACCTAATTCTCTGTTAAACCCTAGAACCTAGCAGGATGCTTGCTATTGGCAGTCACTTAATTATAAGGGACAAATTATAGGAACACTTACTAGCTGCCTTTGAGTCTGTGGTCATTTGGTGAATATTTCATGTTCTCTAAAAGGAGTGTAGACAACAGCAGGTTAGTTATAAAGACGTACTTTCTGGCACTGAGGTTCTTCAATGCTAGAGTTGTCGTCTCTCTCTTTGAAGCAGACTGGGCCAGACCATGCAGTGTCTTCCTGAAGCTGGCAATGGTTCCCTGTTGTTTGAGAATGAAGTCCATGGTGGAGCAGGCACCTGTAAAACTGTCCGCTCAGCACCACATCCCAACGCTCCCCCACCCCCTGCTCCCCACAAGGATTTATCTTTCTCTCCATCCACAGGCTGCAGTAGAGGTAGCTACGTCGACATAGCTCTTCTCTCAGTGACAGTGCAGTAGTCAAGGGACTGGTGTCTGACCCAGGCTGTATCGGACATGACAGCGCCCGTGATCCTAGCAGCGTTTTCCATAGTGGATGCCTGGTACAACCTGGGTCAATCCGAGTTTTTCCCTGGGAATTTTAACATCGAAATTGGGAGAAAGAAGTTACTCACTCTTCGGGTTCCTGGATAGTTTCCTGGTTCCTGGAACGGTGGGTGTTCTTGGTACCACGTTTCTCATCTTAGGGCCGAGGAGGAAGCCTTTAAACCACGTACACACACTCCACATAGAGAGCGAGGCAGAGAGAACATACGGAGAGGAGCAGAAACTTGACGTGGCAGATATGGGACTACTGATAATTGTGAGCCCTTCTTCCAGGTGATTCTAAGACCTAGCTGCCTCCTCGTTCTTGAGTTCCCTGAGATACCTTAGTGCTTGCATAAAAATTTCCCTTAAAAACAAAAACAAAGCCCTCCCCTACCCCACACCCTAGCTCCAACTGGGTTATTGTTACTTGCATTCGAAAGGACTTGTGGCATGTTTAATGTAGGACTCCAGCCAACTTCACCTTCCGGTGTCCTTCATCAGCATCTGTCGTTAGCAGAAACGGGCCTGCACCTTTGTGCTTTTCCCCTGTGCTCACGTCCTTCTCTCTGCCCATGATCTTGCGGGATTCCTCTGACTCCTCCAGGTTTCTATGTGCCGTCCCCCTCCTCTGAAGCCGTCCCGGACAGTCCAGGCAGACTGGATGGTCCCTGTAGCACTTCGCTCGACCCTCTTAGAACACGTTCCCCTGCACTGGGATGGCAGAGTCGTCTTCCGCTCCAGGCTGTGGCCTCCTCAAGGGCAGAACGCACCCTGGTCAGCTCCATTTCTATAATGCCTGACTCGTTCTAAACAAAGAGGAGTGTTTAAACGGCGACTGTGAGACAAGTAGGCCTGACAAACGTCTTTATGGCCAGTAAATACCAAAGATGGGAAGAGTGATGTGGAGGTAGAGAGGAAGGATGTACAACACCAATGGAGTGAACACAGAAGCACTGTGAATATCTCTGTCTCTGTTCCTTCTTTCTTAACTCACTCCTCTCCTCAGTACACACATACCCTTACGACTTTCTCTTGCTGCCCTAACCCCCACCCAAGTGTTCAGAACTGGCTCACACCTCAGTATCTTTCGAACTATTGCAATCAGAGCCTTCTCCAAGCCCCAATCACTAACAGGAATCTTCCAACTCAAAGGCAAAAAGAAAAGAGAAAGAATAGAAGGAGAAAAGGAAGAGGAAGTGAGAGAAAAAGCAATATCCAATTTCAACATTTTGTTCTTTTCCATTTAAACTTCCGGAGGCACTAACTGTACAATTTGTATGTTTTGTATCATGTCGGCTTCCTTGTGGGAGTTTCATAAATTGATGATGATAACACAGCACATTTCTTTTAAGTCCTTAGACATTCAGTCTTTATTGCTTTATGAAGTCTGCTTGGGGCGCAGATGAAATGAAACTGGTGAGATTTTGCTCTGTCCATTCTGCAAATTCCATCACAGAATTTCTACCTCCAATGCAACTCGCATTCAGAAGTAGAACATTGTAGAAGGCACTGGTGGCCGGCGCTGAGAGACACAGGACAGTGGGCCCAGGGAGACCGAACAGAGACATCTCAGTGGCTGGTGGGAGAAAGGACTTGATTAAGGACCAGTCTAGGGACGCGGCCGTGGCTTTCTATAAAGTCTACCTGCAACCAGAATTTTTTTGAAAATTATGCAAGGTTCATTTCCCTCTATCCCTATAATAAAATCTATGCAATATGTAAATAGCAGAATTTCTAATGTGGAAGCCATAACAGTCACCTGCTCTATTTAATTATTGGAACACAATGATTTTTTTCTGCACAGCTGAATAGCTGCATTAATAGCAATATTACCCTGATGGACAAACTCACCCCCCAAGCCAATGCATTTTTGGCTTTTATGCTGATTTCATGAAACAAATGTGTGTCATTTGTAGTTTACACCAGAAAACAAGTTGTGCGGCATGTGATTAGCTGCTGTGCAGAGTCAGTGTGACTGACTTTCAGGCTAGGAGAGAACCTTGAATTGTTACGAAAAAGGAATCCGGCCTTTGCAGCCTGAGTTATAAAACCAAGACAAATGAAAATAACACCCCTCCTCAGCACACATGCACATGCACACACACACACACACACACGTGCAGAATTTGTCCTCTTCTTGAATGAACTAACTTATTCCTGAAGTGCAAGGGTGACTTGACTCACGCTGGCTTGTATGCAGATGACAAGTTGTAGCTGGTTCCTTTTTGTGAGGAGAGCACAGACCCAGTCCCATGGTGTGACATTGCCTGGCCACACTGGGGAATGCTGCACCCAAAGTGCCCAGTCTGGGGAACTTGGCCTTCATCCTCCCTGGGGTAGAGCAGCTTCGGGTCCCAGAGAGGCTTAGCGAAAGCAATGCTCCCCACTTGTCGAGCGCATTAAAATACTGCCGTTTATTCCAAGGCCTTGTGTAGCAACTGTTTTCATAGAAGGTGGATGCAAATGGATCAGCAAGACATTGCGTGCACATTGTTGATCAATATAATGAAGTTGCATCGTGGCCGGCTTGGTATGGATGGACAGTCACTTGTCAAGTGAGATCCTGCATGCAAAAGAGCCTTGCCAGCCCTGTAGTGCTTTGTACCATATAAAACGCTATAGACACATGGGCTTGCAATTATCAGGGGCTGTGATTCCGAATCCCTGAAGGGCAGAGCATGACAGCAGGCAACCCCACGGTGCTCTCAGACGTGTAGCAAGTTGGGCTTGCAATCAGAAATGAGCCTGAGATTTACTGATTTTATTAGAGGGAATAAATGCTTGGAGACAGAGGGGGATCGTTTATGACTGCCGTTAATATCTTACTTGGAAAATGCTTGTCGTGTTGCCTGCCATCTAGTGGCAGGAGGATAAATTTGCAATTCCCTCAAGACCCTGTGAAATGACTTACAGATTGTTTCTGAGAAGGACTGGCAGATGAACTGAACGAGGAGCTGTCAGTGAAAGCTCACTGCGTGGTGAGTGAGAGAGAGCGCCTGTCATCGCCGTCGCTGCCTCCGCCAGCCCAGGAGCCTGACCTCAGGCGCCTCTGTGCCTTTAACCGGCACCTCCAGAGTGAGAACCTTGAGAGCCCCGTGGGCTGTTTAGACATTAAGTAAGAATAACAACATAAATGATCCGGATGATGATGATAATATTAAGAAGCATAAACAATTATAATCATAATAGCAGATTGCTTCCACTGTTCCTTTCTGGGCTCTGATTACTAAACACACAAAAGACTGAAGCCAGCGATGGAGGACGCCCAGGAGGCTGCAAACAGAATATAAAAATTTCCCTCCCTTAATGCCTCTTTCCAGGAGAGTTTGCTGAATTACAGTTCTGCCCGTGGAGCGCCCGGAGCTTCTGAAGGCCGGGAACCGCCCTCTGTGATCTGTCAGTTTACCCAGGCAAATGTTTAGCCTCAGGATGCCCAGCCCTGTGCCGGCCACGGCTGGCCAGGCTCTGCCTTCTCTCCCTGCTGCGGGCTGTGCAAGGGCAGCTCATGGAAACGAGCTCCCAGCGAAGAGACTGGGCCCATCGGAAGAAAACAACAGTAATGAATAAAGATAGCATTTGCTTAAATTAAAAAAAAAATACTAATTTTTAAAATGAAGGATTTCAGTGATTTACGAATTTGAAGTCACTGATAAGCACTGACATGTGTTGAGCACTTGCCCTGCACGAGGCCCACGACCCACACCATGTCAGGTAAATCTCACAGTGGTCACGTAAGGCCAGGGCCGTCACCGACTGCCTTTTACGGATGGAGAGCTAGAGGATTACACAGTGCTTCGGTGAGAGTCACATGAGTAAGGAACAGAGCCAGGACCCAAACCTTGTCGGCACAGTCCTCACTCTTTGCACCTGACGAACTTTGGATTCCTCAGTGTAGAAAAGAACCTTGAAGTTCACCTAATTCAATTGCTCACCCCAAGACAGAAGTTTCTTCCGTGTCAGTGGTTCCCTGACTCTGGCCAGATTTGACTAGTTGTATTGAAATTATTAAAAAACCAAACCAAACCGAAGCATGCACAACAGACAAGATCCTGAGACCACCCGCCTGCCCACCTGCCACCACCACTTCGCCTCTGCCAGCACCTTCCGTCGCCTTCACACTGGGTCAGCGACTCTGTGCTAAGGTCTGGGGATCCCTGTTGAAGGCTTCCCGAATGTTCCGCCAGCCCGGCCCGGTGGGAACCTGTGCCCGCAGTATCTCTATAAGCGTGGCGGAGCGGGGAGGAGGAAGGCAGGGCTTGGGGTGGGGAGGAGAGGGGGTCGGCTCAAGTGATCTGTGGGTGTGGAGGAGGAAGGGTAAGAGAGCACAGGAGACTGGTTTTCAGAAACTGACAGGTTCGGTTTTTTTTGTTTTGTTTTGTTTTGTTTTTTAAGGCAGTGCAGAACTTTAGCATCCTTTTTTAATTTTTATTTTTGGAAATGAAAAGTCAAGCACAGATGATCCAGGAGCCAGCACCTTGCTCTCTCCTGCGTGGTCCCTAAGCAGATGAGCTTGTTGTTCAGGCCGAAGTTCAGAAAACCTGAACGGATCTGATTTCTGTGCTTCCATTTCCAACTGATGGCAGGAGCAGCTGCCGCTGCCGGGCTCACCACAGCACCCTTCACTCACTTGCTGATCCGGGCACTGTGAACTGCTGCTGTTTCTCAGAGGCTCGTGGAGTGTTAGAAAAACACGAGCAGCCACCAGAAAGGTCCGTGTTGGGGACGGCTCTGAGGTGCAGATGGGAGGCCCCGCACTTGCTGCTGCCCCAGAAATGGCCCATCAGCTGTGGGATGCCTGGCAGCGGAGGGTCACTGACTCCCGTGGAGTGTGGGCAGCAGCCGAAGTCCACTCATTCCCGGATCACACTTCCTTGTGCTTGGGAAATAACTCTGACTCCCCACTTGCCTTTTCACTTGTGAGAGGTGAACCTGTGATTATTTGAAGACTCGGGTGTCTATATGTAGTTGGAGTCTTTGCTTCCCATTAAAGTGAAAACATTTATCTGGCCAAATAAAGCCACCTTAGACTATTCTAAAAGCAAATGTCCTTTAGCTATTTTGTGTCTGATGTTTGTCTTCCTGTGTATTCTCTCTTATCTGGCGACTTTGTGGATTTCCTAAAAATCAATATGAGAAGCTAAAAGGAGGTTAGCATGAGCTCTCAGAAGAGCTGCTACATCAAAAGAGAGAGAGACAGATGGAGAGAGAGAGAGAAGTAAAGACAAACAAGTCCTTTAATCAATGAACATGTATGTGCCCAGCCATGTGTCAGATACTGTGAGAATACAGGAAATGAAGGTAAGCGCGACTCGCACGTAAGGAAGCGAAAATAAGGAGTTCTAATCAAAGGACCTAGGTTTAAATTTTGGCTCTGCCATTTTACTAAATGTCTCACTAGTTACTTATTTACTCTGAGCCTCATTTGTCTCAACTGTAAATTGGGAATAAGACAGATATCTTTATCATGAGAGCTAAGATGCAGTTGCATGATATCTGTTAGTACATCCAACATGACAAGCTCAGACAAGCAATATCATAAAATGGTTATGAGTGAAGACTCTTGGTCTGGCTTCATTAAAGTGAAAATTTTGTATGTAATAATTTGTTAAAAAATTTTTTTCAAAAAAACAATAAATAGTAAACATTTTCAATTCCTATCTCAAAAGGCTTGTTTCCCAAGTATATCAAGAATCTCTACAATTTTAAAAGTCACAATTTAATTTTAAATTGTTCAACTCAATATAAAAACATGCAGAATGTATGAACAGATAATTTACACACATACACATACAGAGAGAGAGAAAGATGAAGAGAGAAATAAAAAAAAAGAAAAGAAAGAAAAAGAGGGAGAGAGGAAGGTAGGCAACGGCTCCCTTGAACATAAAATGCCCAATTTTATTCATAATTTTATTCATAAATTCAATTTACAACTAACTTGATATTCATTTCAAATATCAGTAAAGGTTCTAAAATTTGAGGATACACATTTGTAATAAAGGTAGTAAGGAATTTGACAAAAATAGATCAAAATTACAGAAGTAGGTATCTTTGTAATTCTACTTGTAGGAATTTATTCTGTAGTTGTAATTTAATCACTTAGTGATAAATCTATATGGCAGCACTGTTCATATTGAGAGATTAGACACAATCTCAATACCCTTTGTGGTACATCTGTATAAGGTGATATAATGTATCCATAAGTGGATTAGCAAGGATCTTAAACACATACACACACACATATCTATACACACACATACATACGTGTATATATGGCGAATATATAAGCAAAACATGTTTTATGTCTATACATGTTTTGCTGTATATGCTATAATTTGTGTAAAATTAAAAAAAAAAATCTGCTAGTATCTGCGCAGACTGTCTGAAACATACTTAAACTGGCAGCATCGGTCTCCAAGGAGAGATGTGGGTGACTAGGAGAAAGGGTTGGGAAAAGAAACAGTCACTGTGTACTTTTTGGGTTTTGCAGGGGCCCAGTTTCTAAAGTCAGAGGACGTACACAGTGGTCAAATACATATTACATTTTCTTTTTGGGAAGATTTACATGAACATGGCAGCCTATGTACTCCTTAGTTTAATAACTATTAATGTAGTGCTACTCTACGCTAGACCTTATTCTGGTGTTGGGAGGTAGGTTGTGATATCAAAGTCATATATGACACTTCCAATATATCAGACCCAATTCCACGTATTCTGCTTTTACTAACTCACTTAAATGTTGCGACATCCCTATGAGCATGTCCCATAATTATCATCCCTACTTAACAGACAAGGAAACCGAGGGTCACAGAGGTCACACTGACTTGTCCCAAATCAAAGGTGTTAAGCAGCAGTACGGGGCTTTAAAGTCAGTTATCTTTCTCCAGCATCTGTGCTTTTAGTTAATGACAGGACAAGATATGTAATTTGTGGGGCCCAGTGACAAATGAAAATCTGGGATGCCTTGTTAAAAAAATTATTGAGAATTTCAATACAGTGACCACAGAATATTAAACCACATGTGGGGTGTAGCTGAGTATGTGGCCCTGCGAGACTGCACAGGTTGCATGTCCACGAAGCCAGCCCTGATCCACGAGCCACTGCCTTCCATGGTAAGCAGGGCCCTGGCCTCACGGAGCTGGCATTCCCGTTGCAGGGGCGGGTGGGTGCCGCATAGTGAACGGACAGGGCATCAGCCTGTGCCGGGAAGGAAGTAACAGCCGATAAGAAGCACCTTCAAGAACAAAGGTTCTGCAGCCGGGTGCTCTTCACTTGGTTTACCCCCCGCTGCCCTAACTTCTGACTATAGAATCATTTAATTTAATTTGATTCAATACTTTTACTCTTTCAACTTATAACCTGTGGAACCAGAATCCTGACAAACTCATTTTGCACAACAATGATTTCTATGAATCCTCATATTCTGTAGATGAGGGAATAGGGACCCAGCAAGCGTGAGGAGCTTGGTCGGTGTCCCATGTGGCTGCTTGGTGCCCAGAACAGACCCAGGTCCCTTAAGCCTCACCCGCTGTTCTCTCTAACGTGCCAGGAGGAACTGAGGGACTGCCAGCTTATTCCATGTTTGTCCACGCATTTCAGCAGTCAGACCTCACAGAAACCAGGTAGAGCTTGCATGCTTCATATGGAACTTTTTTCTTATTGTCAGTCATTATAGAACATTCTGTCATCATCTGGTAAGACATTTTCCTTTTGAAGGCTTCTCCTTCTCTCCCTTTTTTTCTGTTTTTAGTTTCAGATCACGCGTATACCAGTGTATTCTGAAATAGGTCAGTGTTATATCTGATACCATCCTAAGAACTAAAGGGCTTATTTGCTTCCAAAATTGTGGGTTCCATTAAATGATGAATGTACCTGTTAAGGAAAACATGCAGTCTTTGCATCTAAAACAAGTGACTTTGTCTCTGTGTGTGTGTGTGTGTGTGTGTGTGTGTGTGTGTGTGTGTGTGTATGTATGTGTATGTATTGGGGTGGAGAGGAAAAATACGGGTGTTTACAGAATACTAAATTCATTCACTGTTAAAAGGACATACATGTGGACATTGTGCCATAGGCTCTTTAGGTTGCTGAGATAGTGAGTTTAAAAACATTTATCTTATCTTAAATTCTGCCTTAGATAAGATGCCTTCAGAATAAATTCTCTTCTCAGCTGTTTCCTTCTCATTAAACGGGTAGACTTTAAGCTCTTCTTATTGCATTTAGATCCGTTTTTGACTGAAACAGTGATTTTCTTGACTTTATTTTATGAATTTGCTTCTTTGCATTGACCAACTCAACCAGCTGTTTTGGTTTTATGTGAACTCAAGGTCAAGTGCTGATACAGCTGAAGAATTTAGAAATTAATTCTGAAAATAGTGAACCTAAGCTTGGATCCGTGCTTGGTAGACTAAAACTGATCAATTTCCCAGTCTCTAATTAAAACAGGCCACCAAACAAAACAGCAGCATGAAATCCAGGGCTTTTCCTGGTGATGAATGCGACCGGCCTGCAAATTTCTCCTTGCTGGAAATAGAGATTTCGTGCGTAACGGCCGTTAAACAGAAAGCTTACTGGCAAGTTATGTTTGGTAATGTGTGTGTATTTACTCACTGCCCAGACCTTGCCCTCCCCCACCTCCACCCTCAACATGGGCACCTACCCAAATTAAACCAATAAAACAAAAGAGGAAGTTTCTTTCTCTTACCTGTGTGTCCATTCCTGGATATTAAAAGGGTAAACAAATATGGCAGAATATCTCATCTTTCATATGACTTGAGTTGTGAAAATTTGCACGTAAACCATCTGCTTTTAAATCGAATCCTAGCTTTCCATCAATTAGCACTATACTTTCAGATGTAATATAGGTTAACTATGTGATTGATCTTCAATTAACACTAGTTCTTAACCATTTACTTCATTTCAAATTTATTTTCCTTCCCAGATATACAGAGAAGTCGAAAAATGACCTTCTTGCTTTTGAAATGCTGATACCTCTTTAGGATAAAAGTACCCACATTCCTCCTATTCTCCCTGAGTGAGAGCTCAGGTAATGCAAAGTCAGTATAGTTTTATTTTCCAAAATAGCATCAGGGAATCAGCCAGAAAGACCTAATTACAGGCGAATATGTCTTTTTTTTCCTCTTATTTAGAGTTTAGAATTGGGAATTTTCACAAAACAAGTCACAAAATCATTCCAAGGAGCCCAAAACAGCAATTGAAAAGCTTAGGGAATTTAGAGATTGCGCACAATTATTTGACAACTTTCCTAGGACACAGACTCTCAGGGTTTCCAGGGGACTCAGAAGTCCTCCAGCCTGTACCGTACCCAGGGCAGGCACACCCACCAGAGCATCCCTGCCAAATGGTTAGCCAGCTTTTCCTGTTCCATCATTGGATAAAGGGGCAGAATCTCTCTGATAAGTTACAGTGAAGTTCTGAGAACTGAATAATGTTTGTTTACTAATTGATATAATTCAGATACTTTTGTAATCTAGAATGATGTACAATGTTATTGCTAATTTCTATATAGCTCCTGATAGTGTATTATTATATGTTATTCAACTTTCCCTTTATAAATTTGATCAACGAAATCTTTGTTATATCCTAAAGCATGTAATTTTATTACATAGGGTACTGTTTTTCTCTTCAGAAAAATATTTAACTGGCTTTATAGTAGTTATTATGAAAATATGATTCAGTTAATAATATTTTTGCTATGGTCAGCTTACTGGAAGCTTTTTATACCATTAAGCAAGGGTAGTTTTTTTAACGGGAAAGATATATAATTTTTCCTCCTTATCTTATTTTTTGCATTATGTGAACCACTATTTATCCTATTAGCTTGCTATGTTGAAAATAGAACAATGGTCACCATACTCAGCGGCTTCATACAATAAGTTGACTTCTCACTCATGTCACAGTGCAGTGTCCATGTTATATAGTTCTGTGGGCCTCCAGAGACTTGAAATCTTCTCCATTCAGCTAGCATATGAGGGGGAAAAAAAGATCGAAGAATCAAGTGTGGGAGTTTTTATGGGCCTAAAAGCAACATTCTTCATTTCTTCACACATCCCCTGAGCTAGAACTCAGTCATTGGCCAAACCCACTGCAAGACTGGCAGAGAAATAACTTCTGCTATAGTCAAGAATGTTCTACTGTACCATGGGACTTTTGTCTGACTTTCCACTGAGCCTGCTCTTGTTGAGACTGTAAATTGGCGTGCCATAAGCCAAAGTGAGAAAGACTCAGAAGGAGAATATTCTGCTAAAGGAAGGTATAACATTGCATCGTCTCACATGGATGTGTATTGCTGTGGATGCCCCAGAAATTTCCCTTTTTGGTGGGGCAGAACCTAGGAATGACTCTCCAATTAGACACAAAACTTCTACCTAAAACAAGTTAAAGCTTATAAAATTTAACTTATAATAACAGCAACAACAGTAATAATAGACAACATTTAGTGAGTCCTTACCACATGTCAAGCACTGTTCTACATGCTTAGCTGGATGATCTCATTTAATTGTCATTGTAACTTCAAGAAGCAGGCACTATTTTTATCAATATTTGAAATGAAGACACTGAGTCACAGAGAGATACAACTTTATTATAGCGATATTATTTGAATTTAGGTGCAAATGCTATATTTTGGTTTGGAGAGATGTGTCTGACTTGGAGAGGGTATGATTTGAAAGAAGAAGTGAAATTCTTGGCATGGATTCCCAGCATAAATACCCAACCACACCTCCGAAGGGCCATGCTCATTTCCAGGTAGCCACTTTCCTCTGGGGTATCCCAGCCTATCTGTCTATGCTGTAACCTGCTAACAGAGCTGATGACCCTGCCTGACCAAAAGAGGGCTCAGCACTTGTTTAGAATTCACAGGCTACCAGGACGATGTCCATGCATCAGCATTGTTCTCACCCTGTTTGGACTTGTGAGCGCTGCAGCTCTAGACCAGAGATGCTTTGCTTCTCTCCCCACTGGGGCTAGGAGGTGCAGGGGTGGGGGCAGTAAGGCTTGTTTCTATTTTAGTTATATCTAGTGAATCTATAGGAACTTCTGTGTAAATCTGTATGAACCTCCTGTGAAATGGCCCATTTGGTTAAAGGAAAATCCCAGCTTTCAGTTCTTCCCTTAGTATTTGGATATTAATCTTTAATAGGACTAAAGCAAAGTGTCACTTACTCAGTGACCCCAGCTCACTGAAATGTAACCAAGAATAAGGAAGCAAATAAAGTAGACCCTCAGTATGAAAAGAGATGCCACTAACTAAGGTCAGCATATGGAAAGGAGAGATTACGAACCAGTTTCTACAAAGGAGGCCTTGGGATCTCACGCAGGGACACTGCCCTCCGCCCTTGGCACAGGCAGTTGAGAGCTGGCTCTACGCTACCCTTGAGGGTGACAGAGACGGAGGCAGGGAGAGGGATGTGGCTCTACTTTACCTCTCTGTTTATAATGATTGAATTGTCCTTCAGATTCTCTGCTCGAGAGCTCAATATTAGCAAAGCCTGCTGTATTTGCTTATCTTCTAACAAATGATCCAGTGTTAACTCTCTCTCCCTTAAAACTCTCACCCATGAATATAGAGTTCTACCTTTCCTTTTTCCTGGCCAATACATTTTACCCCCTTACCAGTGAGTATCTAGATGTTCACTTTTCAGTTTGACTTGAAATTGTTTATTTCTCCTTTTCCAACAAGCAGCCAAAGATTGAGTAAGACAGATTCTTTGGGATTTAGTCTTGAAATTTAGAAGTTGGATTAGGAAATCTGGATTTAAATATTCCCCAAAGAGCAGCTATCATTAAATAATTATTCTGATGAGTGTCTGTTACCTGGAGGACATCACAAGCAAATCAGGTGGGTGAAAGATTTAGAAGCCTTTAAAGGATTTGGACTTTTTATAATGAAAGTGCTTGTCCCTTATACCAAACCCAAGTTCATGTGCTCAATGCTTCCGAAGGCCAGAACTCAAAGTGCCAGGGTTTGGGGTAAGGAATAGTTTATGGATAGAGAAGGCGCCAACTGAGAAGTTAGAAAACCCAGTGGTGCCTCAGATCCATCCTGCTTGCTGGACTAGATTAAGTGTGTTTTAGGGGTTAGGGGAAATGTGTATGCAGAGGAGCTGGTGGAACAAACTTTAATTGGAGAACTTTGGAACTAGGTCATTTATGATAAAGGGTGTCATCACTGGATTTTACTGGACAGTGGACCCTTTGTTTCTGAAAGTGTTCTGGTGTTGAAGTTCCATTATGTCCTGGTCCTTCAGGACCAGGTGGGTGTTTTGTGTGTGTGTGTGGGGGGGGGGGCGGTGGTGGTGGAAGGGGAGCAGGGCTTTGGTTCCAGATGCATCAGGAGGGTGAAGTTCTCTCCTCTGAGCATGCTTTGGCTGCTTGACTTGTGGTTTTCATCTGTTGTCTCTGAGAAGCAACTCAGTGTCCTATTAGATAGGCTAGGACCATTTGAGCTGGTTCTGCAGTTACACCTGGATCTGTGGTATATAAGAATGTGAAACGGAGAAGGTCGAGAAGTAATTTATCTCCCACGGTGCCTATAGCAGTGCCTTAACCGCAATGGACACTTAATTCATTGATTATTTGAGCATGCTGATGGAAGCTAGCCTGCAGGGGTGATAACAGAAGAAAAGGGGCTTACACAGTTGGGGTGGGGAGGTGAAATAATTTTTTTTTTTTAATTTAAGACATTGTGAAATGCTTGAGGGGAAAGAGGTCAGTGTGTTTTGATATCTGGCGAAGTGAAACACCCTGAGTTGGACTAGAGAGGAGGAACCCCAGAAAAGCAGAGTTAACCTCAGAGTCTGTAAAGGACTTTGTGAAAATGTATGAGGGTAAGAAGTACTGAACGAAGTTCTGTCTCCTTCAAATTCATTAGTAGGGAAAGAGGGGATTTCATAGCCACATTTTTACATAGTGAATGGCGAGAAACAGGGTTTTGCTCTCCCTCTGCCCTCCCTTCCCACAGGGACCGAGTGAGGGGCCCTGGGCCTGCACATTTAGAATAATGGCACGGAGCAGTAATGAGACCTGTCTCCAAGGACTGATTTGTCTGCAGAAAGAAGTCATCAGGTATCCATTGTGAGAAGACTCGCCTACTCTTAACAATGGCTCTGATGAAGCTGCTAGAAGGTTCTTATCAGGAAAAAAAGGCTCCTAGCAGTGGGAGGAGGGGAGAGGGGGAAATATGAAAGACTGCAAACCCCCAAATCATCGTCCTGTCTCAGTGCGGTGGAGAGGACGAGGGGAGGCATTCACGCCTCCTGAATGCCAAGTGTCGTTGGCTGGTCAGTCAGAGTGAGCCTATAAAGAGAGAGATTAAAAAAGATGAGACAAAGCCAGCTTTCCTGCAGGTGGGATTTTAGCAGAGAGTTTGAGGTTGGTTGGGTTTAAGCTGCAGAATTCTAAATTCCTCGGGCTGAAGTAAATAACTAGAGGTCATAAGAGTTTATCCCCTGGCCTCCAGCCAGAGATGTTCTAGACGGAGGTTACCATTGACTCTCGGGCTGGATCCTGAGAAAGGAAGAAGAAATTTACATCCAGCAGACTCTTGACAATACTCTAGGCCCATTTTTGCAGGTGACAGACACTCGGGTTCAGAAACAATAAGTTTTCTGGGTGCAAGAGAAGAGAGAAGAGAATTAGAATCCATTTTGCACTTTTTAACTTAGTGAGATACTTTACTGATTTGGACTCATTTAATACTTATCACCTCCCGAGAAATGAGCATTATAACTTACTGCATGATTAATGGACTCCAATCAAAACTCTAATCATATTTCCTCCTGTTCAAAATGTTTCATTGGCTCTTTATACTTAAATTGAGTTAACCTCTGCCCTTCCTTCACCCCAGAATTTACAGCTTTCACAATATGGCCAACACCCACCTCTCTTGCTTTCCCCCTCACCATTTATTCAAGATGTCTATCACTTAAGTGCTAAGCAAAGATGACTTCCTGTTGTTCTTCACTCGAGACCTCCCTGCCTTGGTTGATGCTATTCCCGTTACTTGGAATGTTCTCTTGACATCTCCAGCTCTGCTCCTTTCACTTGTTAAAACCCTACCTATATTTCAAAGTAGAGTGAATTCTCCCCCTATGCGAAGTCTTTATCAAAGTGGAGGTAAGTTCTCCCTTTCTGGAACTCTCAGAGCACTTATCTACTCTATTGTGGGGCTTCTCCATGTGCACCTTATATTCTGATCATTTCTGGTCTTACTGAACCCTCTCTAATGAACCTTGAGTCCTTTAAGAGCAGGCACTGCGTTCAGCTTATCTCTGTCTCCCAGTGACTAGCACATAGTAGGCAATCATTCAGTAGTGACAAAGTTGGATTTTCATTAACATACAAATCTCTAATTTGAAGTAGCATAAAATCTCTTTTGCTCTAAGTTCATTTGGAAAACAAATCACATTTGGATTTACAGAGGTGACGTGTAAGTACTAGATGGAAGGTGGCATGGGAAGAGCTGTGCTGACTGGCATCCTTATCAGGGACACACTATTAAACTGGGTTTGGATTTGGGCTCCTTTACTTCTTTTTCCTTCACTTCTCAAGAGGGTGGGAGAAAGCAATACAGAGTGGAATTCATTGCACATCAACACTGCCTACCACTTTGTGAACTATTTTATATCATTAACTGGTTTAATCTTTGAAATAATCCTTTGAAGGAGGCGTTAGTTCCATTGCACCATTGATTAGACAGGCATAACAAAGTTAAGTTGCTTAAAGTCATGAAGCTAGCAAAGATCCCAGTTCAGACACCGGTGCCGACCACGTGCACTTGCCCACTGCACTATGCTGCCTCCTGGATTTGATCCAGAAGATTCTTCAGGAAAGAAATTGTCAGAGAAAACATGCAAGATTTGACACCGTATTAAAAATGAAATTTAAAAAACTCCCTTAAGGACAGACTAGACGACAGCAAGATGTAGCAGCTGGTCCTCTGCCTCTTGACCCTCATGACACCTGAGGCAATTTTGATTATCATCAGATCTGAGAGCCACTAGTCTGTAGACAGAACATGGTGTTACTGTCAAAAACAAACAAACAAACAAACGAAACACACAAAAAACTATGGTTCCAAGCCCATCTCTGCCGTGGACCAGTCAAATGAAGTTTAAGCCATTTATGAAATCAGTGGGCTCTGTATTCTAACCTTAGAACAGAGAGCATAATGACCTCAAATATCTGCTGTAAGGTTAAAGAAAGGATTAAATGTGATTAAATGACCATAGAAGAGGTCATTTAGTGATGCTTGAGACACAATCAATTAGAACACCCTTTAAAAACGTGTTTTTTAGACATCTTCTTTTATATTCCCCTAAAGGTGACCAACTTCATGTGATCGAATGTTTTATTTTTTTATTCCATTTTTATCTCTGTGCTTTCCTGAACCAACTTTAAGCTCAGTGACTGCCCTTTTAGGGTGCTCCTGGAGTGCTCTGTGCACACATCCATCTTCACCCCATCTCATCTGCAGGAATTCTCTATAGAAATGTCTTGTCCAGGTGGCTCCCAGGCACAATGCAGAACAGGTGAGCCAACAGTATCCCATTTTTAAGAATACCAAAAATGTTTAATAGCTTGCCTGAGACCATGTGATTAGTTAGTGGCGGACCAGAAATCAGATCCCAGGGTTCCTCTCACGATACTGGGAAATACGACTTAGAATGAAAACTTGTCCTGGCCCAGGAGAGAGGTGCCGGTCCCCAGGTGGATGAGATTGGGTTTCTCCCTATCTCCAATTTCCTTTGATTTCTGGACCCTGGTTACATGTTAACTGCTCGGCAGAAACTTCGAAATTAAACTTGTGAGAGTCATCGCTGTTAGTGTACCCCTGGGCAATTATAGTAGCTGTCAAAGGTTTTAGAGCCAACATCCAACAGACTCTTTGTAAATGACTCAAAAGTGGCATTTTAATGAGAAACAAAAGTAGAAAAGGTGCTTTTTTTTTTAAACAAGAGTTTTTTTTTTTTTTAATAAGATTTTTTTGTTTTGTTTTTCTATGGAGAATCTGGCACTGAATTTTATCACCATCTGAAGGGAACTGGAGATGAGGGAGAACAGCCCGGGGCTGTTAACTTATTTGTTCCTGCTACTCTCTTAGCCTGCATCCTGGAGCTGCTTGTGGGGAGTCACACTGAGGTGTGCTGAAGAATTATCCCCAGTCAAGCTCTATGCTCAGGAGTGCCTTTGGGGAAGGTGAATCACCAGCTCCAGTTACTTCCCATTTTCTTCATCTCTGGGTCTGTCCAAAGGTGACCGACTGGATGCCAAGCCTGAGCTACTCTTTTTCGTTTAAGGCAAAATTTACACACCATAAAATTCACCGCTTTAAAGTATATAATTTAGTAAGTTTTGGTATATTAACAAACTTGTACTTCCATCACCATTATCTAATACCCAAACACTTTCATCACTCCAAAAAACAAAAAAACAAAAAACACCTGTGCCCATTAGCAGTCACTCCCATTTCCCCTTTCTGAGTCCCTGGTAACCCCTAATCTACTTTCTGCTTCTATGGATTTGCCTATTCTGGACATTGTATAAAAATGGGATCATATGAAATATGGCATTTTGTATCTGGCTTCATTCACTTAGCGTAATGTTTGTAAAGTTGAAAAGTTAGAGGAACCAGCCTGCAAGACCAGTCTCACTTTTGACACCAATTGCAGGTTTGGGGGTCCTCAGGACCACCCAGGTTTAATAGTTAGGACTCGCAAAACTCTGGAGTAGGCATCACATCAAAGCAGAATCTCAGCCCCCTCCCCAGACTTACTGAAAATCTGCATTTTAGCAAGATTCCTCCTTGACTCTTCTACACAGTGAAGTTTGTGAAAGTCATCTGTAATGTTGCCAGACGCTTGCTCATTTTACAATGGATGCTGGTATCTATAGTTACAGTTCAACTTGAGATAATGGGAATCAGTGAAAAATTTATCGCCTAATAAAACGAAATCAGCAAATAGTTATCAAATCCCTATTGGATAGTAGATAGGTGTTTTTTATGTGTTGTGATATGAGAGAATACAGTTTTGTTTTGTTTTTCAAAAAAAACATACCTCATTAGTGGCCCCACAGAGCCTCAACATTACGACACAGTCATTCTTTTGAATTCTGGTTCTTTTGTCACATCACTTAGGGCAATGAGGTAAACTGTTGTTATGTGAATAGATTAAAAAAAAGTCTTAGAAGGCAAAGGCGGTGAGAAAGGTAGGGTGCTTGTGGAGGTCTGCAGGGACAGTGCCAGGAACTGGGGATGCTACAGCATGAACTTAAGATGCACCTCACATACTTCACAGTCCTAGATCCACGTAGGCTTGGCTACCAAAGCAATGCAATTTGACTTTTTTAACTCAGACTTGATTACCCCTTAGTGAGAAGCATCCCAAAGATTCTTGTTATGGGACAGTGGCAACAATAGAATAAGACACGCTTTCTCATCCAATTCCTTTGGAGAGAGAAAGATTGATGGAAAACAATGCAGACATCTTCCTGGCACAGAGGGGCAAAGTGTTTTGCTTGGGGTAGATCAGTCCTGGCACGTTGGAGACAGTTCTAAAAACCACATCAGAAGTACTTCAGGGAATAAAGAAGTTGGCTGGGACAGAAATAACAGCAGGGGTTAAATATAGACTGGCTGGCTAATCACCTCTGCTGGGGGGACCGAGCACTAAGGCCACGATCCTGTTGGCAAAGTGCTGTGGGGACGTTGCCTGGGCTGTAAGCAGAAGATAAAGTAAATGTGGGGTGAGCGGGTACCCAGGAGGAACACCTTGCGCTGATGCATTTACGGGGACTCTCTCTCTTTGTTTTTCTTTCCCTGATGTTAACAGTCCTCATTTTTGTTGTGTGCGCATTTCCAGTGTAAGAAATCTGAAAAGACAACTTGAAAATTGCCCGAAGAAAGACCACATGGTGTTTGCCAATGTAAGCGGATGACGAGACAGCAACGCCTGGGCCTCCTCCACATTTATGATCCTTGACAGGAAGGCACCGTTTGGAGAAAGTCTTTTCCATACAGTGCTAGGGTCTGTATGGAAGCGGCATTTTTTCCCCCTTATTTCTCTTTTGTTTACCGTAGGGGAGGAAAAAAATATTTTTCTTTTACCCTTCTAGGTTCTCAGCTGAAGCTCTGTGACAAGAGATATAGTAACAAGAGAAAACGCAGTTATTTAAGGTTTACATGATATGAAAGACTTTATAAGGAAATGAAGACCCAGGGAAATGGTTAAACCTGGATGTTTTGATACTAGGTTTGGTGAAACGTGGTGAGTAGTAAAAAAATGTGACAGGACAAAGGAGAATGAGCTAAGTCTAGTAAATCGGGGGGGGGCGGGGGAGGAGGACAGAATTTAGCAGGGCCCGTTCATTTGGATTCGTCTCGGAGTCACTCTGTCGCAAAGGTGGGATGCTCCAGGTGTAGGGAGGGCACCTCTCACGTGAGGGTCTTATGAGCAGATTCAGGGGAAGGTCAGAATGTCCTTCCTAAACCTGCCATTCCTTAAATTCCTTTTGCTTAAAATAGTATACTAAGGCATCATATTTGGGGGTAGCTTATTCTGAACCTCATCCTTGCTGAGAGAAGAATAAATAGTGAGAGTTTTTAACTTTATTTTTCAGTTCATGAGATAGTTTGTTGGGTGAAAAGGGACTTTAATGGCTCTTTTACCTGGATAAGTAAACATTATCACGATGATACTTTTAATTGTTTTTCTTAATGTCTAAAAAAATTCAAGTTGTCACTGGATAATGTTTTTCTAAAAAAATAAAACCACCTCTGTTACCATCCCCGCCTCCCCTGTTCCCCCAGATTCATGATATTTTGAGAACCACTCTCAAAATACTACCATGGCCAGGGGACAAGGGTGATTACTGGATCTGTTGTAAATATTCAGGAATAAACTTTTACTTCAAAAAAAAATTTTTTTTTTAAGTTTCATGTAACTGGTTCTGAGTAATGTGGCTATGCTGTTCAGTTACCTTTTATTGTAGGAGAGAAAAATTTTACTCTACTGTTCTAGGTTCTTTTGGCTGGTCTTATAATTAAGCTGACATAAGACAGATTAATAAGAAAAACATTTAATTTCATACTTGTGGTAGCCTCACTTAGATGTAGGCAATCGATGCTTATACGCCATCCTGAGCTAAGGGAAGGGGCAGGGTCTGGGGCTTTCTGGAAAGCAAGAGGAGAGGACTGGAAGAGCAAATGCTTGGTAAACAGACATTTGCCATGCCATGCCATGCAGAAACACTGTGACTCAGAGAGGACTCTGATCTCCAGGCCCTGCCAAGCTCCCCATCACGCCTAGCTCATACTTTTTGGTAGTTATTACTGGTGATAACTCTCTTCCTGGACCAGGCCCTCTATCTAAATTCTTTCAGGTGGCTAAGGGGGAGCTAAAAAGCTCTTCCTGAGTCTTTTGGGCCTTGCTTGTCTCCCGTTCAAATAACCCACTGGCCAGTGGAGCTCATTCTGGGACGGCCTCTTCTGTTCCCCTTCATTACAGAGCAGTTCTGTGTAAATAAGGCATGCAACCTGGGCCTCACTGGCTGGGGCACAGCTGATTTAGACTCTCAGCTCTTGGGTGAAAGAGAGAATGGGAATTGAGATGCAAGATGAAGGGGAGAAAACGAGAGAGCTAGGAGCTGCACGGAGCCATAAACCTTCCTGGCAGCGGCCCTGAGGCTTGAGGACTGCTCAGCTTTCAGAAGGGAGGTGGGGGCTGAGCACCGTTATTTATGGGGAGCACCCCCGGAGCCTGGTTCTGAAGAAATATCCCACCCCGTTCTCTGTAGACACGGCTGTAAACATTTATGAATTCCGAGCACTTCCAGCACGTGGCAGGCAGGGTTTTCAAAAGCTGATTGTTCACTTGCCCAGCACACCGCAGGCCACTCGTAAACACGGTCTTCTTAGAAAGTGTGCAGACTTCTGTTCCATTCTCCTCCTACATACCTTCAAATTCAGAAACTCTAGTTTCAACTAAGCCAGCTCCTCCTTCCATGGCATGGGGTGCCATGGGGTGCGAGGGCTGTCTGGGTGTGAGGTTTTCCCACGAGCAGCCCCGTTTTATGAAAAGGGCCTCCATGTGTGTGCGGGGAAGGATTCATGGCCCTGTGAAAGTGAGCTGGCTAATCACGAGGTAACCAAACTCCTTTCTCCTGGAGGAGAAAGCATAAAGCCTAGTGACACGCATCCAGCCACAGATGTACTAATTTAATTTCATGCCCCAACATCAGCTGCTCCCCTCCACTTAAAAGGAACATTTGCATCCATCTGTCATCATCTCTCCCTTTTATTTTAAAATCTCTTTGCTCTTTTTTCTCTCCCTTCCCTCCTCCCCGCTACCCAACACAACTTGATGATATAATGGGGCACATTTAAAATCCAAACTCAGGCAATTCAAATTCTGAACCGATGTGATTTTGTGCCATTTTAAGTCAACCTAGAAGAGTGTCTGGGGAGTAGAAATCAAGGGGCCAAACAAAAAAGCAAGTGAGAGAGGGAAGATTTCGAATGCAAATCAACCTCCTCAACCCATTTGAAACAACCTGCTGTGAACTGGGCTAGAACGTATGGCCTATTAGCACCTTGTTAGGCTGTCAGAGCCCGAGCTGCTTAACAGGATGATAATGGGGAGAAAATGGCTGAGAACTTTGCAAGCCCTGCACCAGCTTCTTGCTATTCTATCCTACCTACTTCTGGGACCCGAGGGGCGGGGCTGGTAAGAGTTGCTCAAGAGGCAACAAAGGTGAGTGAGAACAACTTCGTTAGACACTTGCTAAATTTTTATAAAGCACCTTAATAGCAGAAAGGAACACAGAGGATAATTTCAGTTTTTCAGCATGGGGGACAATTGACTTTTTTGGTGAGAATCTCTTTGTGCTTGCTCTCTTGCTCCCTTAGATACTGAGATTTAGTAAGAGAACATTATAGGGTGTTAAGGACTGTATGGTAAAATCTCAGAGATTCAGTCTTAATCCTCAGAAGGTAATTCCTTAAATATGAAATATATGGTTGATATACGCATCACTTAAGTTTCATTTGCAAATGCTTTTAAGAACGCAGTGCTTGTTTTAGGATTGGAAGAGAAAGGCTTTCTAGGACACAGGGCCCCTCCTCCCTGAGGCTTCGACGGAGAGCAGGTCTGTGGCCGTATCTCCGGCACCGTGACGTGTAGATCGTAGAGAGGCTACAGCTTTTGCTGATGACAGAATTTGCTTTTAGATATCAGATATTCCATTACTTCAGCAATGGGAGTATTTTCTTTCCTTTCCATCTTAAAAATGCACCATTTATCTGGTTTTGTGTGAAATCAACAAAAAAAGCCTTACTGACTTTAATGAACCATTAGAGATGGAAGTGGGCAAATAGGACCATGCAGGGTTTTTGCCAAAATGTTGGAGTTGGGTGGTGGTGCCTTTCGGGTCAGGCTTAATGAGGTCGGACCAACTTAGGGTCAGTGCCCTTCTGCATTTAGGGCTCGTGCACAGAGTTACAAACAACTACACGAATTACACTGATTCATGAAAAAGGTTGGAAAAGACAGTTACTGTGGATCTGTGGATTCCAGATGAACTCTGCCATTTAGAAGCTGAACTTCTTTGGAAGAATTTTTAAATGATTTTGTTGTTATTATCAGATGGTTTTGCTTGGAGTAAAGAAGAGAGATTTCATAACTTCTTAAGGTCACCAGAATATTTGTGTTCTCAAGCTACACTTAAATGCCAATAACAGATAAATAACCCAAGGGTATTTATTTTAGTTTTTATTGCAAACTTGATGTGGAGATTAGGATTTACAATACTAGGATAATTCTTTTGTCTCACTTTCAGGATAAGAAATGAGTAATAAATATATTAAAGTTAATTTTATGAAAGGGCAGTGTAAGTGCAGAATTTTGCAAATTTGTAAATAGTGCAGTGTAAGTGCTAAATTCTCACAGTCCTTTGCTCTCATTCCTGAGGGAGCTTTCTACCACATTTTTCTATAGGCAGGATCCCCGAGGCTAACTAGACATTCTGCTCTTCTTACGGGATATGGAAATGTCCCCGGGACAGCTGTCCTCTGCTGGCTAAGGCACCCACAAGGTTAATGAACACCCACGAAGACTGAGGAAGAGAGCTCGCTTTCTTCCCCGAGTGATTAGCATGCCACATTCTTTCCTTTGTGGTAATGATGGTCAAGAAGGTGCCTGGCGATAGAGGGGAGAATGGAAGGTTTCTGCTTCTCCTGCCTCCAATGCTTATTAAAATTCATTTCCATTCAAATAGACATCGTCTGATTTTCATCATCAAATAAGCACACGCTGTCCATATTTAACAGGCAGGAGACCTGTGCCGAGTTCATGTCTTTTTGAAGTGAAGGCCTGTTCTCTTAATGACTGTCCATGCTTATCTCTGTATGTAAATTTCTCCCCCTCTTCTTTCCTACCCCCTCCACTTCGCTGCTACCCCAGTTCTGGGATCTCTGATGGGCAGCCTAGATGCCTATTATAATGATAATTCATTTGGAGCCGGGATGGAATCTCTTCCTCTAGTCTATCTCATTATAAAGGTGAAGCCCTCGGGAAGGCAAGCTGGAAAGGAAGAAGTTTACAGTTATTTTTTCCTCTACAAGAGGCCAAGGCAGGATGGGGGAGGGGTTTCCTTGTTTCTCTTGGCCTTGGGTTTATCTCCCTTTAGAACTGGCCTCCGTTCCCAGACAAGGTGATTGTCCTGGGGAACCACCATCAGCTGGAAGGCATTTCAGCTCAGGCAGCTCCATACTGAACAGCTGCTGGGAACAGCTGGGCCTGCACACTGTCGATGAGAAACAACTGACAAATGTGAGCATGCTGGGCTGCCTTCAAGGGGTCACGTGATCTAAAATTTAGGGCAACAAAAAATATTTCGACTTCTCTTGTGGTGTGCCTGGTAGACCATGGTAAGGCTGATTTTAATATATTTTTTAAACATAAGGGACATAAAAAATCTCGTTGAAAGCTCTGGAAATCTCAGAGAAAATGATCAAGAAGAGTATGAGTAAAGCAGTCAGAGTGGTGAGAGTTCTGTTAAACTCATGACAGGATTTTGCAGCATGATTCAATTTGTAAATATAATTATAGTCCAGTCAGGGCAGGATAACGAATAACTTTCTTTTTGTTTTTTTCTTTCACTTGCCTTAAAAAATCCCACAAAACTTTAGGTCTAAAATAATCAAACTCAGTCTCATGAGTTGAAAAATCATTTCTAAATCTGCAGAGTCCTGGTGGGGAGAGTGGGGGAAGAAATTAGTTTTACAAAGCATATGCTGACACAAAATATAAGATAAGTGAGATTTGGGGTAAAGCAAAGAAAATATTTTTTGCTCACGGTTTGGTGCCTGTGATTTCTTCTGTGGAAGCATATTGTGTCTCCTAATTTTGGAAACTTGATTATTCATGGGAAGTTCATTTTGATGAAACAGTTTTCTTATTTCAACAAAGAAATTGGACAAGTTCCGAAAGTTTGTCTAATCTTATCTGAGTGTCTGGAGAGAATTGCTGCTACCGATAGTTGGCAGCAATTGCCAGGAGCTCGTGTCTCACCTCCAGGAGCTCCCAAGAGTTGCCTGGCTCAGCCTAACTTAGGCACCAAATGACCTGACAATATCTGATTCTTTATTGCTTTAGCCACATTGTTTTTTGCTTAGGGAATGCCATTCATTGCTGGTTGTACAATAAGAATAAAGTTGTATAGGTGTAGAGTTATTAGAGTAGCTGTTTCAGTCTCATCAGTATCAAGGTTCCTTTTTCTTATCTGTAACAGAAACCAACCAAGGCAATGTGAAGGATTCCAAAAGAGGCAATATGGATGGAGCCATTTATTAGATTTATAAGAGCTGAAGGAAAGCGCCAAAGCTATCTATCTTCTATACTTTATTGAGAACAGGACCAATGACTCAGCCTATCTGGACAGTATCTCCAAGGCAGAATTGAAATCCTAAAGTGAGCCGAGAATAAGTGCATGCATTTTAAGAGAAGAGGGATCAAAGGCCAGAGTAGAAAGTGCATGTAAGCCTTCAAATACATTGAATACAAATCCATCTGCAACAGTTATGCAGCCTCATAACTTTGTAAATAAAGATTTCATTTCAGAAAGCTTTAAGGATTTTTGTCCCCTTAGTCCTTTCCTCCCTCGGAAATCATAGCTCCAAACATTAGGTGACAGTAGGCGAGATTATTATTTGGCTTATGTGAAATGAACATGCATGTGTGTAAATAAACAAAGCTAAAAATGTTGCAAAGAGCTAATAATACCATTTAATCGAGAATTTGCACAAGTTAGCTCTTTGGCGTGATGAAATTATCAGAATAAGTCAAATAGGCTAAAAAAATTGTTCCTGTGTTAAAAAGTGTTCTGAGTACATGTAAGTTTGGAAGTTGAATAAATCTAAAGACATTTGCTTTAAATCTCAATCATTTAAAATTCTAACATGTTCACCTAAGGTCATGGGTCGCATATTTTTAATTAAACATTGGTTTCAACCTTTTTTTTTAAAATCCACTTTCCATCAGATAGAGGTGGTTTCAGCCCCTGTAAATGGCTGGTTTGCTATTTACAAGCTATGTGTCCTGGGGCAAGTTTTATTTATGTCTCCTTAAGTCAGTTTTGTCATTTGTAAAATGGGAATAATAACAGTCCTTTGTGCAAAGATGAAACTTGATAATGAAATTAAAGCAGTTAGTCAGTGATCAGTAATAAACGAGCTATTTTGATGATGATGCAAAAAAAAAAAAATGGATAACACAGCCTCAGATCCTTCTAGAAGACAGGTAAGAAAAAGGCAAAGGTTGCAGACCGGGAATTCTCTGGGGTGTCTGATCATTGCATTAGATTGAATCTAAGGTATTAATTTTGTTGAAAAATATTCCCTGAGCATTGACCAGGTTCAAGTACTCTCTGCTCTTATAGACTCTTTGAGGAATGGAAATAAGCCACCTACATAACTTACTTTGCTCCAAGCCCAAATGATAGAAATGCTGGAAGAGAACACACACGTGGAGGGATGGGAGTGTAGAGGAGAGACATAGCCCCTCCAGCAAGGATGGAGGTGGTCAGTGGAAGCTTAGTGAATGAACAAGTGAAGACACATCCTTTAAGAAGGAATATAAATATAAAAGGAAGAAATGCTCATTCATTTTACAAATATGTATTGAGTATCTGCCAGATACTCTTTCATGTGCTAAAGATTCAGAAATAAGCAAAGCAGATGAATTACTTTACTTGGTGGAACCAGGAAGGAACATTTGAATGAATTTTCTTTGAATTAGAAGGAAAAAAATCTAAACTTCAGGATGACAGGTAACAGTGACTTTCAAATAAATGTCTTAATGTTTCAATGCCTCACTTACCTCTATCCAACAGCATAAAATCGGCCCATTTTTCAAAATTAGGGAATGAGAAGCAAAATTTTGTAGGTAGACATAAAGAGATAAAATCTTAAAGTGAAAAGTATACTCTTCACACTGTTTTCTTGACTCATTCCCATATCCATTAAGTTTTTCTATTTGACATAAAGATAACAATTTTTTTCTATATATTCATATTCGTATTTATATCTTTCCATCTCTCAGTATAAATTCTTTCATAACTAAGAGTCTACATTTTATTTTCTAACTTGCCTATTTGGCACATTTCAGCTCATGCCCCTTTATGTCTCCTTCTAGTTTATAGCAAATGTCTCTGTGCAGTATTCAAAATAGTTTACTAAAGGAAACAAAACAAATCCAATTATAAAATAGGACCAGATGATGCTAGCCTGAGCTCTGTCCTTCTCCCCAAGGGAACAAGGTAGAAACCTAATGATGGATCCTGACACTCTGTTCCTAAAATGCAAAATTATTAAGTTAAATACAACTTAATTATTAGCAAATCTGGTGACATCATGATTTAAAACATATATTTTGTCTATTGGATAGGCACATTTGCCCTTGGTCTGCCTGAAGGCTTCAGCCTCCTGGGCAATATCTATCTTCATTGAGTTTTGAAATCCCTGAAGCTCCTTCAAAGCAGATGGCCCCCCAAATTAAGATAAATGCATGTAATTGTCATTCAAAACTCTCAGCATTCATTATTGCTGTATGCAGTGAAGAGTTTGCCTTTGTGTGTCTCTGTCCGTGGTCCTAAAAAGCCCACCATGACTTCAGATGTGAAGAACCATTAGTGAAGACAGTAGCAGATATTAGAAAAGCATGTTTTAAAGCAAGGTTCCGACAGTGCTCTTTCTCAGAGATACATGCACATCATTTGTAACCGTTTTTCACAGCGCTGACTTACTAACAGTCTCTTTTTTAATTATCATCCTCCCTCTTTCTCTGATTGATTGACCTTGGGTCATAGGAAGAAAATGTCAGAGTTTCTAGGGGGAAAAGGGACATGTATGTACTAAAGGCAGATGGTTAAACTGAGCTAGGATTTGTCACTTCCTATTATGAAATTCTATTTTCAAAGGTTTTACAACTCAACCATAAAAATTGTATTGTCGGATAAAACTTAGAAAAGAAATGACTCTTTTCAGGCTAATTAGGGAAAAGCCCGTAACCTGCAAGTTATGCTCGTGGAAAATAAAGCAACGCTGAACTGTAATAGCCTAACTATCTACCACCTATTGTGCGAACTCATATTATTTGAAAATCGATAACTAGGTAGTGTATTTAAGACTTCAAACCCCAGAGTTGTGTAACGCTAGCAATTAGAATTGGTATTCAGGGAAAACCATTGATAGTGGTGCCAAGAAATGGCTGAGATGTTGAAGTTCATGAGCCAGCTGTTATGCATCTGTTGTACTTTTTAAACCAATATCATTTTGAGGAAGAGGGTTAGTGAGCTGGCAAGAAAACCCAGTGCTTGATGCTTTTGAAATCATTAAATAAGATGGCATTACTTCAGCTTATGTCAGGGCCACCTGAGCGCTTTTAGAATAGGTATAGGGATTACTCTAAATAATGGAATTTAAAAGTAGAAAACAGGGCAGTTTCAAATTCAAGATGTCTAGTCTTGTATTATAAATTGGTTCATATATCTCTTGCTCAACAGACAAATAAAGAATAAAACTCTTTTTCCTGGAGTGGCTAAACAAATAAAGACTATGATTTTAATGTAAAAAGTGTTTGAAACTTGCATTTTACATCTCTACAACTATCAATATTTGTTCTAAAAATAGATTACTGGTATTTGATTATATGGTAAATCTTCACAGCTGTGACTATCTGAATAAAAGAAAAGAACATAGAAGTGATAATTGTATGAGAGTGCCTTATTAATTCTTGTGAATGAGTACTTTATTAAATGATTTACATTGAATGAGTAATTTATTAAATTATTTATATTGAGCACTTAAAACAACGAATAGCACATAGCAAGCCCTCATACTACAAGTATGTTTTGTTGTTGCTAATAGTGTTTTCTTTATTGTTTTCATTACAACAGGGTCAATAAGTTTATCCTCTTGGCCATAAACCTACATTATTCTTTAAATGTAACCACCCAAGGTGCATGGACAACCTTCTTCCTTTCTCTTCCTTTTCTTTCTCTCCATCCTGTTACCTATATCTCAATATGTGGCTTCCTGTCCTACTAATCTTAGGTTAAGTTACTATAGCTTAAATAAAGATTAATTATGAAAAGGCAAAAACATTCTTTCTGGATGATCTAATAGTGACAGGATGGTCCCTGGTTTAAATAATAAAAATATTTCAAAGGGGTAGTCAGAGTTTTAGTCTGCAATGTAAAAATAATAGCCTCAGTTTCCTCATAGGGACAATGGGAACAATCAGACCTATTTCATAGAGTGTACTGAAGATCAAATTAGATATTTTCAAATATTAGCACAATATTTGGCAGTTGGTGTCTGTTTTAAACAACTTTTTAGATAAAATTTTTATTTCTTATTGTTATTCTTGTTCTTATTTTTCTCATTGGGACCACAGTGGACATGGAGCTCTGGGAGAGTCTGAAATTGTTCCGAGTAGAAGCCAGAGAGCAAAGCACTGCTTCAGAAACTATCCCATCGGAGGCAATAAAATCAACTCAGTCTCCCAGGCCCAGGGAGTTCTCATGCCAGGCCCCATCTGTACAATCCTTCCCTTATATGTCTCTCTGATGTCTCCCTCTTAAATAGAGAGAGCCCTTGAAGCCTGTTCAGTCAGTCATAGGGCAGGTGAAGATACTTCACTCATCTTAGGGCAGAAGGTCATACCTGATAGTGATTTATAGACTTCAGGAGTCAATGTATCCAACAAGACTGCTCAAGGTCATGCTCTGGATTTCAGGGTAACCTCTGTGTTTTGACTCCTAATTTCTCCTTGGCTTTTACCTCTTCTCCAGAGTGGATGCCACTCTTTATTCACGAGGATGAAGGTAGCAGGCATGCCTAGTTTCTGGCTGTATTCTTCCACAAGACTTATGTGATCCAGGCAAACTCCAACATTCTGAGCGTCCCTGCTCCTTTGGGTTTCCATGGCTAACCATTTTCTTAAGTTTGTTTTTCTTCCCCAAATCATAAATTCTCTGACCATCTCTTTGTTCCAAAAGTCTTTCCTAGGTGGGTGTCTCCCTGTCACTCTCAAATTTGTGTAATGGCCTGATTTATAATTTCAGCCCCACCTTCAATCATTTGTAAAAAACCAACTGTTTTTTACTTGTTTAATCTGACTTCTAGCTTTTGTTTTACTTAGGATTGCAGAAATGACTGAGCCTATAATAGCATGTTAATTTCATATTTGTATTATAATTTCTTCTGCCAAAGTTAATCAGATATCAAAAATTTGGGGCTGTTTGCACCACAATTCAAGGGAACTGATTGAAGTATTTATTACTCAAGTGACTTGAACTAATTTTTTGATCTAGACATACCTGGTTTCTGTATTCAACCATTATTTTTCCCTGTAAACACTTTTTAAATGCCAGTTTCAATACATTGGCTTCATATTTGGTGGTTGCAGATCAGAAAATGTTATATAAATTCATATCTCTTCACTGCTTGAAGTATAAATTGCAGACTTTGTTTTGAGAATTGTTGATTTGTTTTAGTTAGGGCAATTTGTTATGACCACAGATTCAAGATGACAAGAGGAAAGACAAGAGGGAAGAAGAGCCATTTTCCTAGGCAATAGTCCCAGGAAAGAGGTCTCAGCCTTGCAGGGGTGGCCAATACTGAGAAGAAAGGTGAAATGCACATACAGCTAAGCAATCATCTTTTATTCTTTGGAACATTCTCCAGGACTTGCTTGTGGAGAGAGGAGGATGAAAACCCTGTTTGTTTTAATATCTCAGATTCTGTTGTATTGCTAAGCTGCTTTGAATAGTCAACTGTTGAATCTTTGGCTACCCCTGTGTGTAGAGTAAGGAGATAATTGCTCTGATCCCAGGGCGAGCCATCTGCTAGAACAAATTGCTCTGCTATCTGCTTCATTGAAATGCTTGTGTTCGTTACATTATGTTGAAATGTTCATGAAACGTGGTTTATACTAAGCTGTGTTTCTGGAAAATTTGATTCTATAAATGGGCAGAACACTCTTAATTGCAAAGGCTCTTCTCTCTCTTTGGATTTCTAAACTGCTTTGTTGATTTGAGCGAGGGCCCTGGAGAGCTAACATCCTGAGAGAGTGGCTGCTTATTGATGCCTGAGAGGATACAGCACTGACAATCCAAAATTTCAGGACTCATCACAGTTTCTGAAACCTCCTTCAAAAACAGACGTTCCTGATTTCTGGAATCTGAAAAAAAAAGTGTTGTTGTTATGACATAATTCTAATAGTCCTTGTTGAAGCTACCATGAGAGTTTTGGCACCTCATCTATCAGCTTTGTAATACCGGTTCGGGGAAAGTATTATTTCATGAATGCCCACTCCCAAATCCTATATTTTGCTATGTTAACATAAGATTAATGGTCACAATGGCTTGAGATAGGATTGTTTTGATTTGTTGCTTTCTTTATGTCTTTCAATATCACACAGATCTGCAAAACGTATCTATAGCACCAAAGGAGAAAATAATGATTTAAGTAGGAGAGGGGGTAAGTCCTTCAATTAATAAGGCATTGTCAACATTTGTAGGTGGATTTCATAATCCTCTAAGCATGACTGGTAAAAATTTTAGAGGTAAAAGTGAGGAAAGGCAGAGAAACAATATTAGAACATTGGCAGTTTCTTCCTGTCATAATATTCCTTAATCCACTGAAAAAATCTAATGCTAATTTGTTTATCCATTTATTGTTTGAACTACAAACTTTAAAAAGCCATAAAACAAAGATTCAGGCAGGATGGCAGATTTGCTTAGATTGAATACTCCAGTGATTTTTATCATCTGTGGTCTACTGACATATAATGGATATTAGCAAAACAGGAATTACCAGGTTGGGGCCTTTCCCACTGTTATCTTCATCAGCTATAATGCTTTGTACACACTAAATATTTCTTTAGAATGATTTTTTATACATAATGCATGGAGCTTCTGTGTATGAGGCTAAAAGTCAGTAGATCCAGTGAGTTTTCGGTCACTCTTTAGTAGGCTGGACTAGACAGATAGGAATTGAGGCCCTTGTGTGGCAAATTTGGTTTTTAAAATTTCTCGTTTGTCTTTCCCACCTGTTTTGGACAGCCAAGAGCAAGAGAAGAGCTATTTATTTGAAACATCTCTCCTGTCCCTCCTTCATCTTTCATCAATTTGATTCCTTTTTTATTATCATTATTTGTTTTGTATAAGTAGAAAAATCATTTGTCATGGATTACATCTTATTTGCAAGAACTTCTAGTAAGATGGGCACAAGGCATACACAATATATCATAATTTAGCAGCTTCTCTTGTAACTGTACTGAAGTAATGGCAGAAAAAATACATATAAACAACTGAGGACAGATTTCGAATGATCCAGTAATTTTGATTTATACTTGGTATTTGATGGAACTGTATTAGCAGTTAAAGTCAATGGCTAAATGATTCCCAGCACAAAATGAGCCAGAAGTACAAAAGGAGCCTTATAACACATGACTGAGAGCCCTGAGCCTCCCAGCTTAAATTTCCAGAGTGCAGTGTAAATTACAGGCCTGGTTGTCACTTTTAACTAACAATTCTACCCAATATGGTCTAGCTAGGTAATTTGTCCACTATTCCTTTATGAAACAGTAAACACCAGCCTAATTCCGTTGGCTTTCTAAAGCAAACAGCCTCATTTCTCATATCTACTGTGGAGGAGGGGTGCATCTCCTGCCTCTTATGACAAGAAGGCCACTCCACAAACAACACGCAGAACCTGGGATTGCATAGAAATGCTTTATCGTGTCTATTTATAGCATTGGCTGCTGGTTGAAGAGATCTCAACCCCCCAAGGTCTTTCAGGGTTAGGACTCTCATATGTATATTCCTTGTTTCCCTTGCTTACCCAATATTACCTCTCACCCCCAAACAACCCTTTTCCCTTCATTTGTTTCTTCTGTGGCTTTCTCTACCAGAAAGAAAAAATAAATGAAAGCATTGGAAGTCAAAATACAGCACTCTAACTACTGATGTTAACAGAAAGAGAAAACTATTTCAAATATCAGTAAGAGCCTCAAATCCAACCAAGCAAAATAAGCAATTAGGAAGGCAGATGCTGGTTCAGCAACCACTGATATGTACTCATTTCTACTACTTCATTAATTTGACTTGCCTACTCTGTGTAATTTGATCATACCCTCACAGTAGATTTCTTAGCCAGAAATAGATTCCCCATCGATTACAGATGTTATGAGGGAAAGACCTTCCAAACATGAGATCTTTGATCTTTCCAGGCCCGGTGGGAAAGCTAATAGATTTGTACAAATGCTTCCCAGGGCATCTCTATTGTAGCAGTGATGCAGAAAGCCTTATTCAAGAGGTTGGAGGTGAACTGGTGAATCCTCTTTTTTATTCTCTAACCTTGCCATTTACATGTAGAGCACAGTCATTTCTTACTTCTACCTACTGGTCTTTATTGTCCTATTTTGGATCAAAGATTATGATCCTTGATAGTATTATTTATTTGAAAAGAATCGTTGGAATCATTCAATCATTTGTTCACTCACCAAATATTTACTAAGTTCTTTTACTAATGAACATTAGGAATATAAAAATGAATTAACACTGCTTGGCCACTGTCCTTGCAGAACTTAAGGCTTAGTGAAAAAGGCAGACATTAAATAGACTATTAGAATTACAATAACCACAATACTATCCACAATAATTGACATAAGAACCCTGGAGAGCACTGAAGTGGGAGCAGCTAACTGAGAGAGTTACGAAAGAGTTCTAAGAACAAGAGGTATTTGAGCGAGTTTCTGAAAGATATAACTTTTGGTAGGGAGTTGCTGGGGTGGTAAGGGTCTGGGAGTGTGTGGTCACCGCTGAACCACCAAGTTTTTATTGCGCCATTACTGTATTTTCAGCATTGTGCCAGGTGAACTCGTGCCAACACAACTCATGCCTTTATTCCCCACCTGATCTTCCTGCGGAACACCTCCTCCGGGATTAAAACAAAGGGGGCGGGGTCATGGGGTGGGGAGGAGAAAACTTGGAGGTTCATTACCTAAAGGTCATTTGAAGAACAAGATGAATGTGATGTGCTCCCCTTTGGAAATGCATCTTCTCCGAGCTGCCAAAATGCCACCATTTAAAAAGATACCAGCAGAGTTTTACTCTTTAATTTCTCTGCTCATTAAGCCTTCACTTCTGAGGTGTGAAAATGACTCAAGGCTGGTAATAAACTGCTAGAGAAGTCATTATTTTAAAACCAATCTTGCTCCCAAAGGGGATGAAGTGGTACAAAGCACAATTGCTTCAAGATCAGCTCCTCTGTAGGACAATGATTGTTCAAATGTTTCGGTTATCATAAGAATAAAAAAGGGCTGTCTAGTTACAGTAAGAAAAGATGAAGCACAAAGTACCCAGACCTACTCAATAATCACACTAGTCTATTTCTGGAGGTGGGAGAGAATACATTTCAATGGGGGAAAATTACAGAATTGTTCGCTTGTGTATTATAATGCAGAGAAAGCCCAAAGGGTAAAGACCAAAGTCGACAGAAGTCACTTTCAGGGAGTTTTGTGATGTTAAGGAAGGGACCTGAAGTAAGCTGAAGTGACAGTAATGTGATTAGTAATAACCAAATCTTCCTGAAGCAGTGAATGTCAGTCACCTTCACTCCTGGGAGATCTTAGTCCCACGGAGACAAGGCCTCTTCAGTTTTGCCTTTTCACCTCCACTTAGTAAGAGGCAGAAAAGTTTCTCTTGAGTAAAATTTTCCTAAGGCATTAAGTCCCAGACCTATGGAACATTAATTTTCTCTGTCCTTTCTCTTCCTTCTCTCCCTATCTCGTTCCCTCCCTTTCTTTCTCTTTTTTTCTTAAAAAAAAAAAAGTTGTTTGTTCGAAGCTTATGGTTGTATTTCTCCTTTTAACACCATGAGAGAGAACACAATCTCTGCATTTCTCTTTAAATAGAAGTGAATTAGGACAATTTGATTTTGAGAAATCTTTGAGCATACAGTAGCACCCAGTGAGATAATCAGAGAGCTCCTGTGTTGTTGCCTAAGTGGGGATTGTGGGAGGTGTAGAGTGAAGAACAAATTTTTGAATGTGGATAAAATGTTATTTTAAGGATTATGCCTTTCACCCACCATTTGTAAAGTCTTTGAGCAATCAGCCCCCTCTGCTTGAATCAGCTAAGGGGCATGATTAGAGGGAAATTAGAGCTGCTGGCTGGGATGCAGGAGTAACTTTTCTCTTCGGGAGGCAATCTCTTCTCTGGGGCTGGGCATTCACTCGTTCATCTGGCCTCTAACCTAGAGCAAGTGAACCTCTGATGGGAAGAAAGGATAATTAACTGCTCCCCGCCCCCCCGTGGTCTATACAAGGTTTTTGGCATTTCTCCTGAGGTCACTCTTTCCTTCCATGTCAATTTGGTCACATGTCCTCACTGCAGAATCACCCAGGACTTCCCCTTCACCTTCTCAGGTTTTCTTTAGCTGCCAGGTCCATCCATGGCTTTGTTCAAACACAGCAGATGTTACTTAAGGCATAAAATGACGAACTGCCCTTTTGGTGACTGACCTCATATTCTGTGGTCTAAATGGGAATCATAAGTAGTATCTTGGCGCTCACCATTTCTCAAACTCCTTATGTTATATGGTCAAATCCCACATGATCCATTATTCTTCATCCCTCTGAACAATCATTTCAGTACCAGCTGGGAACTAATGAGGAGATGGAATTTTATGGATCTAAATAGAGTTGAAAAGGAAAGAAGAGAGTACACCTGATAATTTTAGCTGGAGTGATATGGTAGAATATTCTCAATTTTGGGGGCTCGGATTGATGAATAAGGGTTGTCTGTTGCCAGGAAGTTTGGCAAAGCAGCTCCAAGAGCTTTACCATCACCTCAGCCAAACCACTACCTCTATTTCCACCACCTCTCAATTTTCATCTGCACCTTCAATGCCACTCTGATTACTCCGCCACCACATTGGTGCTACAACCACTACCACGCACCCCCACCATCTTCACTACCTCCATCAGCATCGCTACCGTCTCCCTCATCAGTAGCACTGCCACCTCATTCACTTACGAGCAGTAGGCAATGGCATCTTCCATGTGTGTAAATGAGGTATTTATGAGTCTGCCTTCCCTCTAGTTCTTTTTCTTTTGGGAGCTTCAGCTGATCTTTTTTCTTTTTTTTAATTTAAAATTTTATTTATTTAATTAAAAAAATGTAACTTTCATTTTGTTTAAACTCAGAAGTTACAAAAGGTATAATCATTGAAAACTCTCAAAGTATAAATATATCCTTTTTACACAAATGGTAGCAGATTGCATACACCATTTATTTTTAATGCTTTCTTAACAATATGTTTTGGACATTATTCCAAAATAATATGTAAAGAGCTTCGTTTGTCTTTTATATTTTTTAAAATTAAATTTCACCTCTTATGTATATTAAACCTTTTCTTTGTTATTTGAGTTTATTTTGATGTTTTTAGTCTAATTTCTTCTGAAGGATGCTTAGCTCATTGATTTTCAATATTTCTTTTCTAACATGAGTAATTACGACTGTAAATTTTATTAGCTGTATCCCAAGTCATCGTATATATTTTTCTGTTCAAAATATTTAAAAATTTATATTATGCTTTATTTTTTAATGTGGTTAAAAGTATACTTCTTAACAGGGTTTTTTCAATTTTTCTTTTTGTAATCGATATTTAGCTTAATTGCATTGTTGTCAAAGAATGTCCCAGTATATAATTATTTTAAAAAATGTTCTATGTATGCATAAAAGAATATATATTCTAGAGTTGTTGGATGGAGTCTGTATATGTGTCTGTGAGGTTAATTTTGTTGTTCAAATATTCTATTCTTTAGTAATTTTTTTTTGTTACATCAATTCCTATTAGATGTGAATTTTTGTTTTATATGTTTTGAGGCCATGTTATTAGTTGCACATAAGTATAAAATTGTTATATTTTACTGTGTAGCTTTTGTCATTATAAAGTTATATTTATCTTTATCTCTAGCTATTCTTCTCATTCAAAAGTCTATTCTGACTGATATTAGTTTAGCCACATGACGTTTCTTTTGTTCAAAATTTTAAGCATTTTTAAAACCTTTTCTTATCCTTAAGTTTTAGATATATTTCTTTTAAATAACATACAACTCTATGATTTTGAAAGTCAGTCTTTTATCAAAATATATTATCTATTTACATATCATATAATTCTTGGAGTATTTGGAGTTAAATCCAGCATTATATATTGTGCTTTGTGTTTGCTAGACCTGTTCTATGTTTATTTCTCACTTTTCTTGCCAAATACTGGATTTATAATTTTTATTATTGTATTTTTTTTCTATTCTATATGTTTAAATGTTAAAGACATAGTTTCTATTTTTTAACAGGATCCTTAGAATTAACAACATGTATATTAGGTAAATCTAAATTAATATGTTTACCCAGAAAATTAAGAACATTTTTTATGCCATTCAAACACCTCATGAATTATATGGATTTTGTTGTTGTTCTTGCTGCCAGGTATTTAAAACTATCTTTTAAAAAATAATAACCCCATTAGGCATTGCTATTACTTATACATAAGCTATAATCACTAAATACATTGTTGCTATTGTTATTTTGACATCTGGAACTGTTATCTTTTAGTCAATTAAGAATAAGAAAAAGAAATGATTTTTTTAATTGTTATTCTCTAAATCTTTCTTTCTTTATGTAGATCTGAATTTTTGTCTGACATCAATTTTTTTTTTGAAGAACTTCTTTTAACACTTTTTTTTTTTGGCAAGGAAGGTCTGCTGGTAATAAATTCTCTCAATTTTATCTTAGAAAATGTGTTTCTCTTTACAATTAAAGGATAATTTTTGCTGAACAGAGAATTCTATGGTGTTTTTTTCCCCAATACTAAATATCTTATTCCACACTCTTTTTGTTTGCATGATTTCTGAGAAGTCTGATATAATTTATATTCTTCTTCTTCCAGGAGAATGGTTTCTTTTCTCCCACTCATTTAACATACTTTCAGGTTTCATCTGTCTATGATTCTTTTGCAGTTTAAATATGATTTGCCTAGGTATAGACTTTTTGATATTTATCATACTTGGAGTTTTCTGAGCTTCCTAGATCGGTGGTATGTGCTTATCAATGTTGGGAAATTCTCGGTCATTATGGCTTCAAACATTGCTTTTGTTTTTTACTCTCTTTGTTCTCCTTCTGGTATTCCCATAGTGTGCACTTCATACCATTTGTAATGGTGTCTTACACAGTTCATGAATATTGTTATGTCCTTTTTATTTTTCTCTTTGCATTTCAGTTTGGAATCCTCTGTTGATACTCAGTGAATTTGTTCTTTTCTCATTTGTGTCTAGTTTATTGATGAACCTATTAAGGCATTATTTATTTTGATTATGGCATTTTTGATTTCTGTCATTTGCTTTTGATTCTTTTCTAGAGTTTTTATCTTTCTGATTACATTATCCATTTATTCTGATACACCAACGACTTTGTCCATTACAGACTTTAGCATAGTAACTGTATTTATTTTAAATTCCTGGCCTGATAATTCCAGCATTTCTACCATATCTGAATCTGATTCTGATGCTAATTTTTTTATCTTCAAACTATGTTTTTGTCTTATGTTATGCCTTGTAACTCTTTGTTGAAAGCCAGATATAATGTTCTGGGTAGAAAGAAACTGAGATAAACAGATCTTTAGTATGAGGTTTTATATTTATCTGGATGGGAGTTAGGCTGTGTTTTACTGTTTGATGTAAGTATACATGTCAAGATTAAAATACACTCTGGTATCCTTGTTTTCGTTTCTCCTTTTTTTTTGTTATATACGTTTTAAATAAGATCTGAGAGATACAGTTTTTTCAGTTGTATTTCCTTGCTATTGTAAAGGAACCCCATTGACGTCGTATGGAGCGGGGAGAAGGATTTTGTAGTCCTGTGATAAGATTTCACTGTTTTAGTGAGCCTGTACTCATCAGATGTGACCTTCACAGGTGTTTCTCAGGATTGTTTTGTGTGTTTCCCCCCACTTTAGGGGAGACAGGAGCACTAGAATGGGCTGGAGTTGGAGGTTTCCTTTCCCCAAGGTCAGGCTCTGACAAAAATCCAGCAGGTTAGGGTTTGCTAAAATAATTTCTCTTAAAGGCAGGCCCTTTTTAGAACACTGTGGTATATATTAAAATAGTTTCTTTTCCCTTTTTCTGCTGGTAACTCAAAGGAATTTTTTCTCCAGTATTCACTGTAGAAACTTGGTACAGTGTCTAGAGGTAAAACTTTAAAAAACGTGAGTGCACCCTCCCAATACCAAGTGCACCGTAAAAGAGTTGATAAGCACCGACTGTGTACCAAGACTGCCCTGAGCACTGGGGAATAGAGATGAGTGTGACGTGGCAGAGCCAAGCACATGTGTGAATATATAGCAGACAATACGACTGATGGAGGACAGAAAAAATCGGAGAAATTTAGACGACAAACAATCAAGTTTTCTGGGTGTAGAAAATGAGAAGGTGACATCTAAGCTAGTAGGTTATTAGGTTTCTTAATGCGTAGAAAGAAAGAAAATGTGTGGAGGAGGAAAGCAAGAGCATTCTAAAAAGATAGAACAACAGAACTAAGAAGTTAGAAACAGACCCAAGAATTTAGAAACAAAATGAAGAAAACAGTAATTTTGGTATTTGTTCAATTTAAAGTTCTCACGGAGCCTCCGTGGTATTATTATTCAGTAAGCAGTTAGAATTAGGAGTTAGAGACGCAGGTGTGGGGATGGAACTGGACGTTAGGATTCAGAAGCAATTTGCGTGTATTTAATTGTTGCCATGAGAGTGGAAAAAATGCTCAGAGGATCCGGCATATTGAGTGAAGCGATAATTGGCTCAAGGAAAGAAAACTGTGGAATACCAATATTTAATGGGTGAGAAAAGAGAAATAAAACAGAATATTAAATTGGATATTTTTTACTGAGACAATAAAATAGATTTAAAAAATTACAAAGTGAGGTACCAGATCACCAGGCAGAAACGTAAAAGTGGTTGGTGCCTGAGAACACTTTTCTAGCTCTCATGTCAACAAGAAAATATGAAAGCATCTGTAAAGACTGTTGAATTTATGATGAGGACTTTTCCGGGAAAAATCTGTTCTAGGATTCCTATTATTTCTCACTCAAGTCTCTTGGGAGGAGCTGTAAAGAAGATCACTTGGAGAGCTTGGTATCTAACCTTGTATTTAGAGTTGCCATGACAATTGACTGCATTTAGCACATGCCTAAGGGATCCTAATGTGAGGGAGAGGCCGCCTGAACTGACCTGTGGTAGCAGTATAGTGAAAGACAATGGCATTTCCTTCTGATGGTGTGTGGAAGATGCTTGATCCTAGAGAAGAGATGTGGACCTCATAGTAAGATGTTAATTCAGTATAATTTAAAACATTATCTTCATCAAAAGATCTGTCAGGGTAAGTTCCAGTGGGAGGTTTTAGTAGGGTAGCCTCCAAAACCCCCACTAATTTTCTCATGAGAGAGTCAGCTTTACATTCTTGCTCAGCCTGGAGACAACAGAGCCACCTTAGCACAGTACCAGTGAAGGCAGAACCTCCTCATCTCTCTTCCTTCCCTCTTCCTTTTAGTGCTCCCCCACCCACGTTAACCATAGCAGATTTAAAAACAGCAACAAAGAGGTAAGAAAGAAAGAAAGAAAAAGTGAACCTTACCTCATTTCTTGAAGGTAGTCAATCTCTGCTTTCAATCATATCCTTTGGGATTTGAGGAGGGAAAAGTGGCTGTTATACCTTTAAGATTAAAATGATGATTAACGTATTAAATTAGAAATTTCTAATTTCTAAATGGAGACTCTATGATTTAATTCTTGGTTTTATTTATTTCCCAAGTGTAACTGCCCAGTTTTAAAATTGGGTAAGACATCTCCCAATAAAAAAGTATAAATGGACAGTGAAATATCAACATTAATTTACATTTCAAATATATCTCACAAATTGTATTTTTTTCAAGGTTTGTTATAAAGAAAATTCAGACAAAGAAAGAATTAAAAGCCAGAAAAGAAGTCAGTAAGATTAGAGTTATAGATACCAAGGTAAAGGAAAGTATCAAAATTAGGGTTGGTGCAGGATACAGTTATTTTTATTCTAACAATGAGGACATGCTGGATGAACTAAAAATTATACTTAAAAAAATTCATTAGAGATCTGAGGAGTCAAAAACTCCTAAAGGAATTAAATCCAAAGGGATGAGCCCTTTCTAAGACTATGATAGAAAAGGAGGTAAACCTACTATAAAAGGGTTAATGAGAAGGCAGCCTGACTTTTAGTGAACATTTTATGGCTGCATATGGACTAACATGACAGGTCAGAATACGAAGAGTCCCAGTCACAGAGTGGTTCTGCATACACCCATCACTCTTTTTCCATAGACCTTTTCTATACCACCCACCACTCCTGAGAAATATGTTGAAAACTAGGAGCAGGCCAGAGGACTGAGATTTCTCTTTGGTACCAGGGATCTTTTCTAAGAGAAAGGCAGGGGTCCAGCAGAACGTAGATAGAAGGGGCGACAGAAATGACTTTAAGTTCCACTGGACATTTACCAAGTACAGCTTAGCAGCCCAATAAAGCCTAGGGACAGGAGTTCAGAATACATAGTTCTTTTAAGATTTAGAGAGTCAGTATTAGAACTGAAAAGCAAAGAAAACGCCATCATCAAAAAATCCGACACACTGTAAAGGAGAAAGATATCCTGCAATTTGGAAAGATAGTGCCTAGAGAGTTTTCAAGATTATCTTAAGTACAGATACCAAGCCTTGCTGAAGGAAAAATACCTGTCAAAATATTTGAAACAATTAAAAAGATAAATATAACTAAAATTGCACAAAAGCGTAGATCCAGCTCAAGTGCAGATTGGACTTATTCTGTTCACAAATTCTAGCATTATGGAAGAGAGATGTTTTTTTTTCCTGGTATATGTATTAGTTACTTCAGTCTTTACTGTTCTTTTATACATGATATCCTATATACAATAAAAATTATAAAACAGAGGGAGGAAGAAAATGTCAGCTGTAATAAAAGAATACGAGACACACAGTCCAGATATGGGAATTATCAGGTAAGGGCTTTAAATTAACTGTTATAAATATATTAAATATTTCAGTAAAAGTAAAAGTGTAAAAAACTACATGGGATTATTAGAAATAATAAATACATGTCAGAAATAAAGAATTGATTCTGTGGCTTGAATAACAGTCTGGGTACAGCAGAAGAAAATATCCATGAATCATAATATTGATTAATACAATTACTCAATCTAAAAATCAAAAAGAAAGAAAAATAGAAAAAAAAACAAGCAGAGTATCTAAGACTTATGTGATAATATCAAAAGATCAAGAAAATATATAATTGGAGTCTCAGAATGAGAAAAAGGAAGAGAATAAGACAGAAGAAGTATTTAAATAGATATTGGCCTAGAAATTTGCAAAATTGATGAAAGATTGAATTCCTAGATCCTAAAAGCTCAGCAAACCCCAACTAGGATACATATAAAGAAAATAACACTCAAATACATCATAAGAAAACTGATAAATAACAAATATAAAATTAAGTCTTTCAAATAGCCAGATTAAAAAAGATGCATGTACTAGGGAACAACAATAAGAATGATGACTGACTTCTTATCAGAAATAATGAAGAAAGAAGACAATGGTACAACATCTTTAAGTGTTAAAAGAGAAAGAAAAAATTACCAACCTTTAATTCTACATCCAGTAAGATTATACTTGCTTTTTTCAGATAGATAAGAACAGTGATAATTCTTCTTCAGCAGAACTGAACTACAAAAGTTATAAAAGATATTCTTCTGATACCAGATGGAAACTTGATATTTCAGAAAAGAATGCAAAGCACCCCAAAGGGTAAAATTATGGGTAAATATAAAAGAGCTTTATAAACTTCCCTAATAGACTGTTGACTGTCAACACAAAAATTTTAGCAATGTAGGCTGAGTGTGAAGAATTGGCTAGTTGTCTGGTGTGTCCTGTGGGACAAGGACCAAAATTTCAGTTGGGGTCATATGGTCTAGCAGGGCCACACAATGAAGCAATTTGTGTGGTCAGGATTGGTGTGGCTGTGGCCAAGGTGAGGACCTGATACTGGTTAAATGAAGGGAGATGGAATGAATAAGAAAATATTTTGAGGATACTGAGAGCTAGTTTCTTATATTTAAAAAAAGGGGGGTACATAAATGGAAAGAGTCGCGGCCATAATGAATCCTGTGGCTTTAGGTTAGAACTGGATATATTGGTGTGGTTTTATATTTATCTATCATGGTTTGATATCTATTGCTATACATATAGATACAGAAATAGAAATATAGACATTTGCATATTTATACATAAATATGTTTCCTAGCTTTGCCTATTGAGAGGACCTAGAATCAATGATATGTCAGGAGCAATGAACACACTTAGATTATGCTTTCTAAATATCCTTATCCACTAAAGAAACTAGGACTTCTGAAGAAATAATCAATTATTGGACTGGGTCAGGGAAAGTACAAGGGATACTGTAACATCTTCATGTGTCAGAAAGTAAGAAAATGCTCAAAGAATGCTGGAAGATATGAAAGACAGATATAAGTCTGTTTGTGTGAACTCCTACTACTAAATCTGGAAATTTGAGCATCAAAATAAATAGTGATAGTAACAGATTATGACCCATTTAATAAAATAAAAATACATGTTTTCATGTTAATATTAATATGAATGAATGGAAGTGAAGGAAAAGCTCTATCTTATGGTAGAATGTCAACTAATGTAGAAGTGGTATAGGCATTAGAAAAAAATCATTTCAGAACCATCATAATATTAAATTATTCAAACAAGAATCATAAATAGATATTAAAACTAGTGGATAAATTTGAATATGAACAAGATATTTACAGACTGTCAGAGCATCTTCCCACAAATTACTTATTAATTAATAAGTACAAAATACTTAGTAATTAACTTTAGAGTGGAGTCACCTGGCAGACTCCATTTTAATCAAGAGATAAAAATTAACATCACCAATAATAGGATAAATAGACATTATATACTTCCTGATATGTTTCATTGAGAACACATTACTTTTGTGGCATTCCTGCAAAAAAGACAATCTGAATACAATTATGAGGAAATGTCAAACAGATCCAAACAGAAGGTTATTCTACAAAATACCTGGCTGTATATAACAATGATTTTTATTTTTAAAGAAGCAGCCAGATGAGCTTCCAGCTTTCATCTGAGTTCAGTATACAAATGGGAAGCTTTCAGTGAGGAAAGATAGAAGTGGGGGCAGTTAGGCAAGGCTTAGGGAGGTCTCCTCTTTTCTTCATACATATTTGACATTCATTGAGGGATTTGCTTTATGGTTATTGGGCTCCTCCTTTAAGACAAGACCCTTATGAAAGTAAAACCCAACATTCTCACCTTAGTATAAGTTTCTTTAATCAGATCATTAAATTGCTTTCTTTTAAATCTCAGAATCACAAATTAAGAGAATCTTTTAAAATATATATTTAGTTAATTTTTGGGATGGTGGTTGTTACGTGGAGCACATGGCATTTAGGTGAAAGAAAGCACCGAATCGGAGAATGGAGTCTCTGAAGGGCAACTGAAAGGCACTGTTCCATGCCGTTGTGAGAGGGATGGAAGAGTTGAAGAATGGGTGGAGAGAAAGCCCAACCAAAAATTTTATCTTTTTTACTTTTTACTATTTTTTTTTGGTGGACTCAGCTATCTGTCTTTATACTCTGGAATATCACTCAGGAAGTGGTAATTGTCCTATGGGAAGGAGGATATTACCAATCTCATAAATGGAACTAATGGCTGGTCAAAATGATTTCCAAGGAAGTGGTGAGATTGCAGAAGGCACCCATCCAATCACAGTACTAAAGAAAGCCGTTCTCAACCAGGACAGGTGGTTGCCCTACTAGATACTTGTGGCTAGAGAGTCATGTGGGTCCCAGAAAGATTTTACAAAAAACTACAGATTCTGGTTTGTTCTTTTGCTTCAGAAACCGGTCTCTTCATGCTATCTGATCACCTTGAGGCCAGCCCATAAAAAGAATACTGCCTCAGAATAAGATCTGAAACATTGGAATCTCATAAGTATAAAGCAAAAAAAGCAAAATCTTGTTTTACAGTTAATAATGCTTTCTGTGAGTAGCCAGGAAAGATAGAAGTTGTTCGCATCAAACAAAGTCAGCAGAAAGAAAAACATTTAGAAGGCTTTGTTGCATCCATACAGCTTCCCCCCCGCCCACCTTTTTAAAAATTAAATTTATTGGGGTAACATTAGTTAATAAAATTATATAGGTTTCAAGTATATAATTCTATAATATATCATCTGAGTCAAGGAAGGGAGGACCTGTATTAGAACGACTGTGGGCAGTTGTCTACAAATCCATCTACAGATCCATCCTTTTGTTCAGTGGGACCCTAAAGGGCAGAATACAGACCCATAGTTATAGGTTGCATTTTCAGCAGCAAAATTTACTAAATGAGAATATCATAAATTTCCTAGTGCTGAAGAGATTCAACTAGGATGCTGAGGGTTAGAGAATAAATTTAAGCATCATTTGGAGGTGCATTACGGTGACCAACCCATCTCAGTTTTTTCCAAGACTCTCCTGATTTTAAGCCCCATGTCTCAAACACCCCCTCAGTCCCAGACAAACTTAGATGTCTGGTCACACACTCAGGAATTAGCCTCAGTAATTTGTCAGGCTTTTTTCAAACCCTAAAATCATTTTATTTGGATATATGTGTATCTAAGTCCAACTCTACTTTCATGAACTCCGAGGTTGGTGTAATAGAAAGCAATAATAGAAAATATAATTGGTGGTTCTACCAATAATAACTGTGATCTTGGGAAAAATCTCTCCTCTCTGAATCTGCCCACCTTACCCAAGTGAAGGAACTCAAATGGATGCTTTATAAGATTCTTTCCAACTCTACCATACTGTGGCTTTTCCTATGAATTTAAAGTGTCTCATGTGAGTCAGAGGAGATGCTCTCGCCTCCCAAGTCTCTGTGTATCTGTGTGTATGTGGAGGGAGAGTAGGTGTAGGGAAGGAGATGGAGAAGACAAGTGGGTAGAATGAAACACAGGATGTAGGATGAATGGCAAAATAGAAGTTCTGAGCTTTCGTTCCAAGGAGTTATGAGGACATACTCTAAATCTATTTGATTGCCACTGCAGAATTCCTCTTAATTGCATAACAAGGAAGATTCCTCCTTTGGTGCACAATAAGGAAGATTCCTGCCTCAGGCCCAGAAAGGAGAAGTTTGTCCAAGGCTATGCAGTAAATTAATGACAGACGTGAGAAGTAGAGTCGATGTCTCCTAGACTGTGCTGTTTCTTACCAGGCTGTGCTGCTTCTGAAGGGCCCCTGATTAGACTAATTGCTCTTTTATGCTTCCATTTTGAACCAAAGAGTGGGGCATTATATCTGATAAAAGGAAACACAGTAGACGGGAGTAATTTTCAGACTCCTCCTCTTCTCCCAATTCACCATCCAACCCTTGGCATTGTTGACAATTTCAGATATGGGTTAAATACAGCAAGGGGAAGTCAAGGCTACACCTTAAAAATTAATTGTTCAAGTACTAGGTCATTTCTGAGTAATGCACCGTGAAATTATGTTATTCTCCAGAAGAATTTCCATAAAGTTTAATATGCCATGACACATTCTTTTTTCCATTGGAGTTTTTTTTTTTTTTAAGTACATAAAAGGGGTCTTTGGAATCCGGGGGTGTGTGTAAACGGTGCTGCAGACAAAGCAGGATGTGTTGGGCAAGGTTTTCGGAGCAGTGGATACTGCCGGATCACTGCTAGAGGGGACCCCATTACCAAGGCATGTCCTATCAAAACACAACCTGCCCGGTATCTGTGGAGGCAAACATAGCAGAAGTCATTAGTCTTGGTGCCTTTTTACTGTTATTCACACAGGGATAACGAGATTATTGGAATATTTTTTTTCCTAATGAGAATGAGACGGAATACCTTGGTCTCTAAATGATTTAGTCACAGAGGAAACACATTACTCTTCCCTTGATTGCTGTCAAATGCTGGAAAATTGGAATATTATACTGATATTTATCGTGATGGGCAATATTTTTCCTGCCTTCTCAGTGTCAAATGAGATGGGAAAATATTTGTCTGAAAAGCAGACTCTTTTACAAGGTTTGTAAGAAAGGAAGACAGATGAAGATGCAGGATAAGGGACAGAGGGCGAAGGTGGAAGGAGGATAATTGGAGGATGGCTTTTGCTATTTCTTCCTTTTTCCATCAGTAAATCTATCCCCTTGTTTTAATTTCCTGCAGACTTCTCTTCCAGGTAGCTCGCCAGTGCTTGCGTCCAATTAGACAGTGTTTAGATTCAGAATAGAAGGTTAATTTCAAGGGGAAATGGGTATTTGTGTTGGTCTGGTGGACATTAGTGGCAGCTAGTTAATTTGTGTTTCTTGGGAAGAAAAACATTCTAGAGAGGGAGAATTTCTTGTAGAGGGAAAGAAGATTTTTGAAATCTTACTCTTAAGAACCTTTCACCTGAAATGTCTCAGCCCAAAATTTTTGTGGCCAGTACAGACTAATTGGGTGACCTGGTGCACTTAGATTTCACATAGGTTCTAAGTTGCTTTATAGCCAAACTGGACAAAGAAATCCTGAGATATAACTCCTGGTCCTGCCCCACCCCAAACATCCTCCAAGAGGGTCTGAAATTTCTGGGGTAAAAAAAATTCCCTCTCATGATTATGTGCTAGCTTTCAGGAAGGAGATGTCACCATATTTCTACATTATAATCAGAAAACAGTTTTGTGTTCTCAGTGCAACAGGTTGAAGAACCTGACAACATGAGCATTTGCTCTGAAATTTACAGATAGGGTTGTTCGTTAGATCCATTCAGGTTTACCCACTGCAGCCTTAATTTCATTAGTTGGGATGAGGGCCTATTCACCTGGATTATAACAGGCTCCCGGGAGGCTGTGTTGCAGCCATGGACACAAATTATGGCTCTTAGTCAGAAAGGAGAGGCTCTAAATGCTTAGGGGAGTTGAGGAAGGACCAGAAATAAATGTAGAAGACGATCTGGGAATGAATGAGATGCCCGATGGTGAATGTATAATGCAGGCAAACTTCACACCTAGAGATTTCTAGAAGCAGTTTTACATTTCGTCATCAACTCTTCTGTCATTTTCTACCACAGTTTCCTCCAGGATTAAGGATTGTATCCTCTTACTAGAAATCCTTGGAAAGAAAAAAATTTCTTAGTGCCAGAAAAGAGGGCATTCGTTTAGTTTAGATGATGTTCAAATTCCAGCTCCTCTATAAAAATCCCACCCTTGGCCAAGAATCTCTCTGTCTTTGAAACCACACTATACCTCTGTGGGAAACCATATTGGTATTCGTGTCTATAATTTAGCTGCAATTGAATTACTGTATGCAATTTAAGACCAGAAACCGTATATCTTATTCACCTCTGTATTCCTCCCTGAGGATTTCTCGAGAGCCTTGATTATAATTGGTGCCATATCTATTTGTATGGAATTAATTAAGTGGGTAAAAAGAGCCACAGAGAGACCACCAAATGCAGTGATTGGCCCTCTACTGCACCCTGTCGTGAACCCTTTCTATCTCTTGCCACTTCTCTCTTTCCTACCTTAATGTCCTCTCCCCACCCCCATTCATTCCAGGTTCCCAGATAAGGTCATCTTTTTCTTTTATCTTCTTCTCTTTCTTATTTCTTCTTCCTCCTCAGAGTCACCAGTGGAACACTACTTAGCCCACTATGGGTCAGTGTGGCTGCTGAGGACCACAGTGAGGTTAGGGTTCTAGCATCATTTTGCATCCAAACGCAAATGCTTTCCGGGGAGGTGAGAAATGGTGTATTCTTGTCACACTTAGTTTCAAGATAGCTTGCATCTCACCCCCAGTAGAGCCACTTAATTATGACATATCAATGTATTGACAAGGTCAGAAAGCAAGGCTATCCTGAGAATGAGATGCCGATTTCAAAGGAGTGAGCACTAATTGTTCTAGAGATTGCTTATTTATTGGCTATCACATAGTTACTTTCTTTGGGGTTGTGCGTTAATCTCCAGGTTACTGTGTGGTTGTGCCCTTGGGATGGGGCCAGGGCAGAGTATGGTCATCGAGACTCCCAACTCCCAGAGCGATCAGCAAGAACCTCCTAGAGAAGGTGGCATCCTTGCTCCCGAAGGATGCTAATCAGTGCCTGGGGCGCCTTGGATGCTGACCCTGCTCTGGAGAATTTCCTGGTCTTCCTGGAGTGTGAACACCACATGGGCCCGATGTGTAGCCTAAAGCACAAAGTTAAATGGGTACAGCAGATGACTAGGAGCCTGGTCCTGGGATATTAGCACCAGGAGGTGTGGCAAGCATCTGGAGATGTGTGATAAGTACCGCCCGTTGACTGTTCCCTTTATTTTGTAAATATTTGGGCTCCATAATTGCATAGCTAGTGATGAACACTTGAAGGGTAATGCAAGGATATCTTTCAAGCAGACTCTCTGACCTCTGTACATCCAGCCACAGAGAATAGATGCAAGCTCTCTTCCTGATTGGTAAGCAGTCAATTCCTGGCAGCTTGCCTGAGATCGCCCTGGACTCTTTCAGGGGCCCACTGACATCCTCAGGATTAGGGAAGATGAAACACTTGGGACGTATCTACTGCCACTTCCCCTGGGATGATAGGTCTACGATTTTTCCACCTGAAGCTCACTCACAAGGGTCAGCACAAAACCAGAAACCCAGTGGGCTCTGTCAGTGACAGCATCTGGCCAGCTGGACCCCCGGCTCCGCATTCTGTGCCCTGTGGCAGACCAGGGTTGAGGCTGGGGGTGAGTTAGTTCACACCATTGTCTTACATGTGGCTGGAGGCTCTCTCTGGGAGAGTAAAAAGCTGAGCTTGAATGAAATGGGTTTCCATGAAAGCGATTTGTCCAATTTTTTTTCTTTATTTTCTTATGCATTTTTAAAGCAGATTTATTGCTAATAAAACTGCTGGCTAGACAAAGCTCTCTCATGCTGTGCGTATGCTTTTTCTCTTTGAATGTTTTTAAATCCCTCTGACATGGACTGGTGGAGAAACCTAGGCAGTCTGGATTCCCAGTCACTACTCTACAGAGTTTGCTGTTTGCTGGCCGCCCTGCCTGGCCAGCTCCAGCCCTGCAGGCCCCACGCAGCGGGCGTGCAACACCAGATGGAGAGAGGGGAGGCAGACCCAGCTAGAATCCTCTCGGAGAGGAGCAAGCAAACAGCCCGGGGAGGAGAAAGATGGTGCTGGACCAGTTGGACAAGAGCCCAGCTCTGAGTTACTCCCCCCATTCAGGCAAAATAAAATCACAAATGAGAACAGTAGGGAGCCAAGAACCAGCTGGAGACAAAGGGGTGTTAGATTTGGGGTGGGGGCTGTGAGACAAGGAAGGCTCTGATGAGATGTTCAAAAGTCTGGCCTGCCATGGACAGCTGCCACCCAAGCTCTAGGCCGGGAACGTTGTCACAAGCCCAGGGAGCTTTCCCATCTGCCTCAGCCCAGGGCCCGGGAAGAAGACTGAGGAGACAAAAACACCTCACGGAGCTCCTCCTGCCTCCTTATCTTTAAGCCTTCCCGGGCCATCCTTGGTGGCTTATAGAGTAGAGCCATGATCCCTCCTTTAGGCAACTGGCAGCAGGAGGAGGTGGGGGAGGAGGGAGAAGAGAGGGAAGAGGGGGAGATTTTGAGATCCAGTGAGTTTCTGAGTAGAAGCTGCTCCTCACCACCCCCATCTCTGCAACGGTCTCTCCCAGCAACTTAAATGGTCTCACTGGAGGATTTGGGTTCTCTAGATTTCAAGAATGTCAAATAGAAATCAATAGCAGGAGGTGGGACTCAGCCTGGCAGTCTCTGTCATGTTGTGCATGCCACTTACTCTGTCCTGTTCTTGGTTAGTAAATCATCCCTGCTTGCATTCGGACTGAACTTTTCATCCTGAAAGATCATGGTGTGCTCCAAGTTAGAGAGCTTCTCCCTGCTGCCCACTACAGCACGACTCAGAGGATTAACGGCTGCTTCCTTCCCCACCCCTGCTCGCCAAGAGGAGCAACGTGAAGCGCCATTCAGTCATTGTTTGCATTAACTGGTAATCATCTCTTGATCTGACTTGAGGCTTCCTAGGCATTTTCCTACCTGGATTAAGATAGAAAGAATTTGAAAAAAGAGTCCTAGTGTGTGGAGGAGGCAGAGGGTTATGTTTCCATAAGCATATTATATAATACACTATATACATATGTATGTATATATTACATATACACATATATAATCATGTACATTTTTTATAAGTATACACATGCATATATCTACATTTAAATGAGCTATTTGTACAATATTAAAATTTCTATAATACTTTCTATTTTAAAAGTATATCCATATCTATTATTACATTTGATATAATTGACATGACAACCTTGTTAAGATATCCCAGTTTTAAAGAGAGAATTGAAGTTCAGAGAGATTGTGACTTATATAAGGTCCCACAGCTGCTAAATGGCATGATTGGAATTCACACGTAATTTTATTTTTTAATGTAAAATATTATTTTCTTCCCATAAAGGCAGGTCACTTTCACATGAGAGGTGAAAGTATTAGGTAGAACAAGGTACTCTTAATAGTGGCTCCTTCATCTTTACCCAGTAATATTCTAGAGACTATTTCATCTAAAGTAGTTCTTAAAATAGTTATTTAAGAAAGAAATTTAATTCTTCATTATGTAAGTGGTAGAACCAGGCTTTGAACCAGGATCTGGAGGAGTCTATAGCTGTGTTCTTTACATTACTCCAGAGAATGGACAAGGTAGCACTTAGCATGTCAATGGGCAGAGTGGTCCAATGGGAAGGCTTAAGCTTTGCCATCAGACAGACCTGTGTTGGAATGCTAGAGCTTGGGCAAGATCCTTATCCACTCCGAGTTCGGCTTCCTCAGCAATTATAAAGGGATTAACGATGACTGTCCTACTGTGTGCCATTAGAATTAAATGAGATAAGGCAGGTCTCGAGCACAGTGATGCATAGTAGGTACTTCACTCATACTACCTGTAAACAAATTTGCTATATTGTATCTATATTGCTGAATTGGGTGTGATTCCCTAGCCCTCACTTAGACCAAATAACCAATACAGATCAAGTAAGAACAAGACAGTAAGATCCAGAAGAGGACTTTTGAGGATAAAACTAAGACTCTAAGGGAAGAAGAGGAAATCCTGAGGAAAGAGAGGTTCTGAGGATTGTCATTCTTGCTTCTCTCTTCTCTACATTATCCAATTTTTGCCCAAGTGAAAAACAAGTACCCAGAAGCCTCCAGTATTGCTCTGTATTCTAACCAGCCCCATGGAAGTGATGTCAATCATGCCTCTTCCTGTACCACCCCCTTTACGCAAACTTGGGGGGTAGTTCTTTCTTTTGGATTTATTTTGCTGAATGAAACAAAAGAGAAGAGTTGCTTAAGCTGTATATATTGGTGTGGGGGAAAATTCCAATATGAAACCTCCTTCCCTCCCAACCCAGCATGATCTCACCTCCATCCTGCTTTTCTGCTCATGGACAGAGTTGTCACATCCTGTTAGCAGTGACAGAGACAATTGAAGGACAATGTTGAGTTTGCAGAGTAAGGCAGCCACCCTGCCCTCTTTTTTGCAGATGCCATAGCTCTTGGGAACTTCAGCTTAATAAAGACTTCACTTTTTGTTACTTTGTATTTTAAATTAATTTTTCTCTTTTTTGAGTGTCTTAAAAAGCAATATCAATTTATTTCCTAAGTCCTTCTCTTCCCTGACACATACAGACACTACATGTCTAGGTCCTTAGTACTATTTTTTTTTTCCTTTTGATGCATGTGTCATCTTAATAATTCTAACACCAGGGTAGAGAAATGAAAAAGAAAACAGCATGACAAAATACTTCTGGGCCATTTTGGAATTAGTAATATTTTTCTGGAGTGATCAATTGTATTACTTAACTGGAGAGCTCAGATTATAAAGAGAAATATAATTAGTGGCAAATGTGCTGAGATATATAAAGACAGATAGGCAGACCACGGAATGGGAGCTCATTAATTTTTGCAGGTTCCATCAGGAGGGCAGTTGTCTTACTGTAAGACTCCAGACAAGTGTTTGGAAAGCAAAAACAAGCACACTCTGAGTATTGCCAGTACTCAAAAGAAAGTATTAGTTGAAAATCAGCGGGTCTACATCTGGTCTACTGTTGATTACCAGGCAATTCACTCATCCTGCCTGTGTCTCAGTTTCCTCCTCTGTTAAAGAGGATTAATAATGCTTATCCTTCCTACCTCCCTTGGAGTTGTTGTGCAGCTTAAATAAACCCTATGGAAATGGACTTGCTTTGAAAATTAAATGCCCTACATACATGCAAAGGAGGATTAGGAATATTAATCGCTATTTGAACTGGATCTTGCAGAACAAGTAGGATTTGATTTTTTGGAAATAGATATGAGGGATATCAATTAAAGGATACAGAACAAGCAAGGCATTGAACCCATATATTAGCTTGGCTGTATCATACAATATTGAGACAGAAGAAGAAAAATTTACATCCAAAATATGGGCTGGAGCAAGAACATGGAGACTTAGAAGTATGAGCTTTTTTTTTTTTTTTTTCTTTTTTTCCCTCCAAAGCAGGAGCAAGCACTGCTTAGTTCTGGTGGGGAATAACATGATCTAGGCAGTTTTTCAGAAAAGTGAAGCTGGGGTAGAAAAGTGAATGGGGTGGAAGGCATTTTTTTCAGGGGAATTGGTTAGGGAGTTATGTAATGAAATAGGGGATTTCTACTTTGGGGTACTGGGTTGAGAGAAGCACGGCAGAATTACTAAGGCAGAACTCCCAGGACTGATTGGAATGCCCACTAAGGAGCTGGTCATAAGAAAAAAAATGGGAGAAATCAAAGATTGCTTCAAGGATTGGAGTCTGAGCTCCTGGGAGAATGGCCATGCCCTTGACAAGCTTCTAGAATGCAGATTGAGGGCACTTTGGGGGTGGGGATGAAGAACATAAAAAATGAGTAGATACTGCCAATGTTGATTTTAAGATGAGCTTGAGAACTTCAGCTAAAATTGCTGCTTAAATGGTAAAAATCGTCATGATAGAGCTCGGGAGAGGGGTTAGGCATTTGAGAATCATTGGGAAAGAACAAAACCATTAGAATTGAGGAACTCTGTGGAGAAAATGAGTAGAAAAATGGTGAAGTGGATGCTTACACTTAACTTGCTTGCTGAATTTTCTGCTTCCCTTCAAAAACTTCTGACCTTTCTCCAAAGGAGAAAAAGGGGAGGCAGTATTATCTCTTTCTGTGAGGCAGCCACCCACAGGCCACAGAGGTTGTTAGACTGTTTGCTAAGAGGGGTCCAGTCACCAGCGTGGCGCTCGAGAGGGAAGGATGGCTTCTGTCCGAGTCCGCGAAACCACGGTCAGCCGCTCTGGCCTCGAGGAGACTGGGAGATTACTCTGCAGCTAATTAGGAATCAGTCTTGAGGATCAATACCATAGTTTTGATTTCCTGTGTCCAGAGCCAGAAAATTAGCTCTTCTCTGCGAATCCGGATGATCCGTGTGGCTGCTTTGTTAATAGAAAGCTACACTCTTCTCGACTGGAGTGTTTTTCAAACCAGCAGCTTCTAGATTTGGGGGAGCCATCAACTTGTGGCTCTTTTCCCCTAAAACACAGTCACAGGCTCGGCACTGTTCTAAGAGGAAGGAAACTAATTGGACCAATAGACTGGAAAGTATAGCCACTCAACTTTCCATTTCATGGCTGAAAATTTCACCCCTGATTTGCAATGCCAAAGCGGTATCTTTGCTTTGGTATCTCCCAGTGTCTGGGTATTATTTTTATTGCTTTGTTTATGTATGTACATGTGTGTGTGTTTATTTTTGAAATCTCAGACACACATTTTAAGCAGGAGTATTGGCATTTCAGAAGTCATTGATGTTTTGGGTTATTGTAGACCAAAGATATGGGTCACTGCTGAACAACCTGACATAAACATTATCAGGCTTGCAAACCTGTTCTCAAGTGAGATGTTCTAAAGCAATATTTATAGCAAAATTATGACCTCAGGGCATCTAAATGTAATCCATTCTTAAATCTCATTTTTCCCTCTGAATCCTTCAATCTAATTAGGCTCACATCAGTATATTATTACAGAGAGTAATCATTCCTTTCTTCTAATAACATTCATGGATAATTTTATTTCTCATTTCCAGCCTCCTACTCCTGTGGTGTAATTAGTGTCTTTGGCACCTCGTGATGCTCAGAATGAGTTGCAGCTGCTAATTGCTAATTGAAAAATTAGAAACTCAGTTAGAAAAAGGATCTAATTAAAATGAAATTAGATAAAATCCCTTCAAATCAGCTTCTCTCTCTCTCTCTCTCTCTCTCTCTCTCTCTCTCTCTCTCTCTCTCTCTTCCCCTCCTCTCCCACTCTCCCTCTCTCCCCATCCCCCACCCCCACCCCAACCTTTGTTTTTCTTTTTTTCACTACAGAACTTTTAGCCTGTGCAAAATATGTATAATTGCTGAAAGACAAATACCTTTTCATAGCAGGCTATACAGCGAGTGGCCTTTCCAAGAGAGAGTTAGGCATGGGTTTATAATGATTGAGTTCAAATTTAGAACTTGGGCCTTCTCTCTGTTCTTGCCCCACCCATGAGCTTCATCTTACTAATAAGACTTCAAGGCTCTCTCATCCAGGGGGGCAAGTCATCCCCTCATGTTTTCCTGAGTGTTTGGAAACATCATTGCCAGCGTCATGACTGTGAACAATAGGGAGCCACTCACTTCTTGCTGCAAATCAACTCCTACCCTCTTCTCTATTACATTGTCCCATCTGACAAATGCTTATCTAGTAAATGCTCAGTCCTGTAGGAGACACAGAGAAAACCAAGTCACTTATGCCTCCAAAGTTCTTAAGATGTTCTGAGAATTCTAGATAGTCACAATAACAGAATAAGAGGATATGTAATCAAATGTAAAATAGCATTTCAGATTATATGTGATATTTAGATCAACTGTTCAAATATTTTTGAGCATCTTTTTACTACATGCCAGGCGCTGTGCCTGGACATAAAAAATATACACCAAAGTTCTTCCCCTCAAAGACTTCATATCTGGACATATGTGAATAATGTCATATGATAAAAGCAATAATAGCAAATGCATAGGTTGTCGAATTTCTGTAGAAATATGGATGATCGATTCTGGTGGGCCAGGCACAGGGCATCAGAGAACACTTTACATAGAGGAAACAGTGCCACCATAGGGTTTTGAAAGATGAGTAGGAGTCTGCCAGGGAGACAAACATTTTGGACAAAGAATCCTTTTCCAAAAACAGACACATAGAACAACATGGCGACTTCTGAAGTGACGAGTAATTTGGCATTTCTGAAACCTACACTGAAAGGTGCATCACGTGAGATGAGGCTGGGGAATTGAGTAGCAGTTGGATTACAAAGAATCTTGTGTGTTTTTTAAATTTAAAAAAGAATATTGGCTTCTTGGGAGAAAGTTTCTTAGACAACACAGGTTTTAAATGATACTAAGATAGATAGAAGTCTTCAGAGGGGATTTTTGTGGAGAGGAACATTCTAGATTAAAAAAAAGATAGGAAAAACTTTGAATAGTCCAGTTTGACTATAACAGAGGGAATAGTTTAGGAATACGTAAAAATAAAGTGAGTTTAGCTTACGCTTAAAAATTAGGCAAGGAAGTTTATTTAAAAAATAAAAATAAGTACTTTGTTTTCTAAAAAATTAAAAATGTTTCTATTACAGTTGACATACAATATTATATTAGTTTCAGGTGTACAGCATAGTGATTAGACAATTATATAATTTACAAAGAGATTGCTCTAAGTCTAGTGTCCATCTGACACCATGCGTGTTTATTACAATATTATTGACTACATTCCATATGCTGTACTTTACATCCCCATTACTGTTTTTATAACTGGCGGTTGTACTTCTTCATCCCTTCACCCATCTCTTCAACCCCCCTTTCATCTGACAACTATCAATTTGTTCTCTGTATCTATGAGCTTGTTTCTGTTTTGTTTGTCCATTTATTTTGGTTTTTAGATTCCACATATAAGTGAAATCATATGGTATTTTTCTTTGTCTCTCTGACTTATTTCACTTAGCATGATACCCTCTAGGTTCATCTATGTTGTCACAAATGGCAAGATTTCATTCTTTATTATGATCGAGTGATATTCCATTGTATATTTGTACAATATCTTCTTTATCCACTTGTCTATTGATGGACTCTTGGGTTGCTTCCATATATTGCCTATTGTAAGTAGTACTTCAGTGAACATAGGGGCACCTATATCTTTTCAAATTAATGTTTTGGATTTTTTTCAGTCAATATCCAGAAATGGAATTGCTGGGTCAGATAGTAGATCTGCTTTTAATATTTTGGGAAAACTTCATACTGTTTTTCATAGTGACTGTACTAGTTTACATTCCCAACAGTGCACGAGTTCCCTTTTTACCACACTCTTACCAGTACTTGTTGTTTGTTCATTTAATGATGATAGCCATCCTGACAGGTGGGAGGTGATGCCTCATTATGGTTTAATTTGTATTTTCCTAATGATTAAGGGTCTTCAGCATCTTTTTATATGTCCATTGGCTGTCTGTATGTCCTCTTTAGAGAAATGTCTATTTATACGTCCTGCCCTCTAAATAGATAATTTCATTACATGCCTTTCTTTGGAGATATAAAATGACTCTTTTAAGAATGTGGATACTAAGACTCAGAAAGCTTAAATAATTTATCCAAGGTCACACAGAAAAATCATGATGTAGGGAGATTCCAAGCCATGTTCCTAAAGCTGTTCCTGAACTCCTCGCTCCACCGGCCGGCACCTACGGGCTCCCAGCTGAGTGTGGTGTCTATTGTACACCTCTGTCCTCTGCACATCCGGAAGGAGTCAGCCTGTGCTCTGCATGGTTGGCAGATGCATGCCTCCTCAGTCCGTGGCACACAGGGAATAGGCCCTGGCATTCTTTGACTTGCCAGTCCTTTTTGGTTCAGTAAAAGAGGCAGTCACTACCGATTGATCTTCGAGCTGGCACCTAGGGGAAGCTGTTCCACCTTCTAAGAATTCTCAGTCAACAAGAAGCAAGCAGATAAGTGCGAATGAGTGGAACTAATGGGCCAAGGGAGTATATTGTGGAAGGGGAGAACCAGAAATGCCTAATATTAAGAACTCATTCGCCAATAATTTAATGTATCTAGAAAGCTTCTACGTGAGTAATCCTATTGTCTACTTTAGAAATGACTACTTAAAGAATTCAGCAACCATTAAGTATAAATGTTATCTTCCTGATAACGTATTCTGATCCAAAAAGATAATGGAATGGTAATTTAAGCCTTGACTTCAAGAAGTTCTTTATAGCTAAATTATATATTTCATGCTGCAATTCAGCTGACTTCCCTCAAGTCGATCACAACAAAACCTAATTCTTTTAACCAACCTACATCTTCTATAATAATTAACATGCTCTAATTTGGCCATGACTCAACATGCTGAACAGAGCTGAAGTAAGTGTGTGGGGGAGAGAGATACAGAATGATGTTGGTTTGTAAGCATTGACTCAGATTACCTGGTTCAAACCTTAGCTTTTCTACCAAATTGTGGAAGTTGAAAACCTCTCCATGATATCTCCATCAGGGAGGTATCGCCTTTATTGTGGTGATAATGATGGTAAAAATGATAGTATTTGTAGGGTTTGGTGATAGTCAAATGAAAGAATACATTATTTGTGTAGCACTTGTCTGACACACACTGTGTTCAGTAAATGTTGATACAAGAGTATGAAGGAAAAAAAATATGAGGAGAGAACAGAGGAAAGTAATGGCTGGCCCTATTTATAGCACTCGGCTCCATGCCTGGCAGAGACTAAGACCTCTGTACTTATGGCCTGATTATAAAATGGATGCCTACATAGCACCAATTCTTTGCCTGATTTGCTACATGTCACTTTTAGTCATCTAAGCTACATCGGCCCCATGTTATTTTGGTGAAGTGAGATGTTCTAAAGCATAAGGAGATAGAAGATGACACACTGACAATTTCTTGTTTGGCACTTCTGGAAGGAGACTGAGCAAGTAAGAGAATGTGATTGTGAACCAGTCAAGAGAATCAGCTTAAACTCAATTTTAGGAAATGACACCGATGGTGGCTACTTCTGCTGTGTCATTTGCAGATGCCTGTGCTCTTCTGCTTCCCCATCCTCGCTGGCCTTCTGGTTTGCCTTTCAAAAGGTCCTTTGGGGCTGCTATGTAAAATTTCTGGGAAGCTGTATTCTTCCTCTTATAACTTACTCACTTTTGGAAAGGAGCCTGATAACTGGAGGAAAGTAAAAACTATGGCAAAGTTTAGTGAAATGACTACTTACTGGAGAAGGAAGATAAAGGAGGATTTCTTATATATGCCAATTTACTCTGAGAGGCATGTTTTAAAAACACACTTCTAAAGCTGTTCAAAGGGAGCATTTATGGATTACAAATTGTAACACCCTTGAAATTCAGTAGTGATCAGCCTCATGAAATGGAATGACATGGATTGGGTAACTTGCCTCTTTGCTTAACTGTTCCTGTGAGCATCACCTCCTCCCAGTTCCCTCTTACACGAAACATCACTGCACATTAACACAAAAATAATTCATTGGAACATAACAGGGGAGATGCATTTTTTTTCCACGTTGACCTAAACTATTTCTCCCCTCAGATAGGTATCTGGGAAAATCTCCACCCTCTCAGACTCTGTGCTTTAAAGGGGAAGATGAGAAATCACACATTACGAAAGACAGTATGTGAGGCACATTCATATTCAAAACATGATTCTGTTGGACAGGTCAGTTCTTCTGGGGTTCAGCTTACTTTTACCTCAACATACCCCAAGAACTATACCCAGGATGGCGAAGCTATTGCTATTCTGCATCATAATGAAGGAATTTTTAAAGAAAGGTGCCTTTGAAAGATTCAGGGTGAAAGTCACTGTCAATTGGCAGAGCTGGCTGTTTGCAGAGAAGAAATTCACTAGGGGATATAAGAAGGGCTGGGGGCTTTAAGTCCTTGATATGGCTAAGCTTCTCATCTCAGAGAAATAGGGTATTCTGCTAATTATGTGTCATGTCACCCTGGCTTTCCATAGAAACAGATAATTTCCTTCTCTTGGGTTTTCAAATCCATTTATAGTTGTGAAAAAAAAAAAAAAACCCTCCCCACCCTGTCCTTCAGAGATTCTAGGAAAAAGTAAAGGTGGTGACCACTGACACAATTTTCTTCAAGGACTTTTGAGTATATTAATATCTTTTCAGAATGGCAAATGCTCTTACTCAGTCACCACAGTATCTTTAAGTGAATAGATGCCATTTCAGTTTCTAGCTACCTGGAGCGGGAGGGATAAAAATAGTGCTCAGGGCAAACCCACTCATGGGGAATAATATTGTGAGAGCTGGGTAAATGTTGCACATAGGATTCGGACAGTCTGGCCCACAGGGCACCAATATCAGGTAGTCTAATAATCTAGATTCTGTTATGTGAAAACACCTTGAATTATTTAGCCTGTTAAAGAAATTACAGGACAGAAATTATAGTAAAAGGACATACAGGGGGATGTCACCAAGGGAGGCTGGTTTCTAAGAGGCCTAATAAGACTTTGGTGAATTCATCAAAGTCTAGAGACTGCCCCTCAACAATAAAGCTTCAGAGGCTCAATTTTGTCAGTTTCCTGGAGACCATTCTTACCATCAGAAAGTGACACATCAGTTGTCCCCCATGGTAGTCAGATTTTCATCTAGCTTCTTCATTGGGCAAAAAAATCTCAGAACATACGCTCAGCCTTCCCAGAACTTCTGGTGTCATTAATTTGCCTTCAAAGTCCTGCGAGGTCAGGAAGGGCATGTGGAAGAGTGTTGCTACATCAGGGAGAGTTTATGATTAACTCTGGGATTGACGGGTGTCCAGAACACCTAGTAATCTCGACACTCTTTTGTCAAAATAGACATGTGAGAAAAGTATGTGGATTTAAGAGCCGTATATGCATAGTGTCTGCTTCCTTCACAAGAAGTCATTTATATGATTCTGAGTTGAGTTTGCAAAGTACTTTAGCCAGGAGACGAGACCCACTCAGATCTGCAGACCAGTATCAGGGAGACTGATACCATGAGCAGGAATATCAGACTGTTCAACACAACCATGCATGTTTTGTGTCCTTCATAACATTGAGGAATGGTAGAGTCCAATGCTGAAAAGAGAGTGAGCCCTTAAGGAAATCTGGATACTATTTAAGCTTATAGCTTTAGTGTCCAGCCCAAAGCCTGGCCCCTAAATACATTTTGCTGGATGACAGATGACTGCTCAGTGACTGAACAATTGGCTGGCTGGTTGAGTAAATGAGGTGGAAAGTAGATGGAAATGAATGAGTGGAGAAATAAGAAACAGAAGAGAAAGAGTGAAGGAAAGGAACATAGCAGCAGTTCTAGGTGACATTTACTGGACAACGCTAGGTGCCAGCACTGTGCTAAATTCTTTCATGCGCTCTAATCACTACGCCCTCACAACAACTCTAGGGAGATAAAAAGGTATTTTCCATTTTATACGTGAGGAAACTGAGTTTTAGAAGATAGCATGCACAAGGACACTCAAAGAGTAAGAGGTCTAGTCAGAAGGAATTCACAAGAAACTAAGGCATAAATAATTTTTATTAGGGCACAGTGAGAACTAAAACTTCTTTGCTGACACTACACTTGCATTCTCTGGACAAGCTAATGGGAAGCCAATTATAATTAGAAGTGTTCTTGTGGAGGTTAGCCTCAGCATGAGGGCGTGTCTGTGTGGTTTAAATGGTTAACATTGTCTAGTGCCTCCCTACTTGTTCATCACAGGGTGTACTTGCCAGGTGGACCAAGCCCTCAGGTAACTCTTCAGAGTTCCCTCCCCTGACAATGCTCAGATGGATGGCTCTGTTTCTCTATAGTCTATGCTTCCATTGCTGGTCTTTTAAATTGACACTACCCTGGTCAATTTGAAATCAGAGACACCTTAAGATCATTTTGGATATTTCTACTCTGATACACTTTGTTTGGAATACATAGTTATCAACAGCTACTTTTGTTTTCCTCATTGTTTAGTTACTGGGGTGCGACTCAGTGTCATCTAAAGTTAACACTAGGTAGGTAGTAGGGCATGGGGAAGGGAAGTGACTTGTTTAGCTGGATGGGCCAAGTCTCTTGATCCCAGACTGGTACTTTCCACTGTATTAAACCCTCTGGTTGAGTGAATTAATATCATTTCACAGAATCTTATATCCATCAATAAAGTTGTTTCTAATGAGATGAGTCATGGTTTTTTACATGCTCCATGAGATCAGTGGAACATGGGATTTCTCAGCTCTAAAGGCTTTATGCCTATTTTCTCTGATCTTCCCCAGCCAGGGACCCACCTCCAGCCTGTGGGCTTTGGACACTGGTCTGTAGATTCTGAGTGGGTCTCGTCTCCTGGCTAAAGTACTTTGCAAACTCAACTCAGAATCATATAAATGACTCCTCTTGTGAAGGAAGCAGACACCGTACGGATACAGCTCTTAAATCCACATATCTTTCTCACATGTCTATTTTGACAAAAGAATGTCGAGATTACTAGGTGTTCTGGACACCCGTCAATCCCAGAGTTAATCATAAACTCTCCCTGATGTAGCAACACTCTTCCACATGCCCTTCCTGACCTTGCAGGACTTTGAAGGCAAATTAATGACACCAGAAGTTCTGGGAAGGCTGAGCGTATGTTCTGAGATTTTTTTTTCCCCAGCGGGGAAGCTAGATGAAAATCTGACTACCATGGGGGACAACTGATGTGTCACTTTCTGTAAAAACAAAAAGCTATTTTCAAGGACTTTTCTCCCTTAGGAAAGAACAGAGTTCATTTGTTCCATGATAGGTATTGACAAAAGAAGCCATCTTCCTCTTGTTCTCTTCTCTATCGCCCTACAGACAGACACACACACATACACACACACGCACATGTGCACAGGCACACACATACACACATACATCCCTCCAGTGGAAAGACTGAAAATTAATCAAGACTGGCCTTATACAGATAAATAGCCCTTGTCATCATTTTTTTAAGTATTTTTTTTATTTCTGGGTAATGTGTCCTGTAAGTTCCCTAAACACTTCATCATCTGATTATTTTCTGTTTGATTCATCCACTTTCCTGACTAGCATTTTCACTGGCACAGCTCGAAATTACTTTTAATAGTTTCTTTTAACTCAATTAAAAAAACCCCTCCTTCCCCAATCCCTTTATGCTAGACTTGGCTTTCTCATAAACTAATCTCTGTGGTGGCAAATTAAGTTCAGTATTTATTAAATATGCCACCAATCAGAGTTTATAATGAGAATCCTTCTATTTATTAGTTTTGTGTTAAATTAAGTGGAATGATCAATGGGTGGGAGTCAGAGCACTGAAGATCCTGGTTTAGATTCTCCCAGCCAAGAACAAGACAGGAGTCACTGCGTCAAGGTGGCACACCTTCAGACATTTCTAGGTTGGCACAGTCTGAGGTAAGTTGCCTTACAGCAAATGAACGCTTCTCAACCTCTCTCTGGGTTTGGGACAGGCCTGCTCCTAACCATTTTTGGATCCCAGGGGAAAGTACCAAATGAAGACTCACATAGTGAATGTCTTTGTATTTAACCATTCTAAATTGAAGCTAACAAACTGAAATAAAATATGCTTGCAATGTCTACATTGACAATTATATCTAAATAATAACCCGAAGACCAGGTTTACTTTCAGAATTCTTAAACTCCTCAGAGTTCTGCTCTTGAACATGATGTCCTGGTCCCTGGCCTGGGGTCCTCCCTTCTTTCATTCCTGGTTCTGACTTGCACTGCAAGGGTCCTTGCGAGCATCTGAAGAGCACCATCTTCCGCACATCGAAGCTCTGTCCAATCTTCACCACCAAACTTCTCTCTTCCCTTCAGCCTAAGGGGTGGGTAAACAGAAGACCTGGAGAAGAGGGTTACCAAGGCTTGGAAAGTTGACTTCAAGTTGATTGCTTAGGGAACTGGGTGTGGGGGGCGGTTAGGTACTCACAGTGTGGTCTAGGTAGATGTGGTTGGAGACACACACTCTGGGTTGATGTGTCCCCTCAGGCCCTGGACTTCTTACTCTGTGGGGTAAGGAGCAGTTAGAGGAGTGGGGCAAAGAGAGTCCCTCTAAAGTTTGGGGCCCCAGGTAGATGCTCCTTTTGTGAGGTCAGGTGGTAGCATTGGTTTTAGAAACTCAGTGGAGTTTGGAGGAGTTAATATGAGAAAAATCAGAGCTGACACCAAATTATTACTTTAGGGCTATTTCCATCTTATTTTTATTAGGTAGTTTCCATTATGATAAGCAATAACCATTTTTGTTAAGGTAATAAGCATTATACAATCTCAAGAATTCTCATAAATCATTCAGACTGCTGCTGTTTTAGCTAGATGAAACAATCTACCAACTCTGCAGTGTCTACTCTGTTCAACCCAGCCCACATCCCCAACAACACCGTGCACACACACAGAGATGCATACTGCATGTCAAAGGCAATTTTTAACCTAAACTGAGCCTTGCAAGTATAACTCATATAGTTGGTTTTTCTGAGCTTGTGCCCTGAAGTGCCCTGAGAAATATTTGTATTCATCCATCTCCCTCCATAGAGGTCAAGAGAAGGGAAGTGATGTGCCAGTGTTTTGTTGGCTGATCCTCATTTCTTCAGAGCTCATCATAGCTGTGGAAACAGGAATATTAGGGCCACTAACAGGATCAATTCTGGGCAAAGGAAAGTAGTTGTCCCTTGACCAGTGGCTAGTTAGGGTGATACACTGAGAACTCAACTCTTATTTCCCTCTGCTTTAGAAAATGTCTGTCTACTCGTAGGAGAGGTTATCTACTCAGAAGGACTGGAAATGATTTCACTTGACTCAAGCAAGAGGAGATTGGCTAGTGTATGTTTAAGAAATGAAGCATTCTTATCCCTGAAAGAAGGTAAATATTTTTAAAGGATCATAGAGGTAAAATTTACATACAGTAAAAATCCACCAACTTTGAGTGTACAGTTTGATGAGGCTTGACACGTTTATAGTGATAACTACTGTCACAGTCATGATGCAAACCATTTTCATGCCCAAATTTTCCTTTCATATTCCCTCATTTTTGCTGTCAACTCCTGCATTTACCTGCAGCATCCATCAAGTGATCAGTTCTTTGCCACTATTGTTTTGCCTTTTCTAGATTTTATATAAATGGAATCATATAGTATGCAGACTTCTGTGTCTGGTTTCTTTAACCTCTGCAATTCATCCATGCTGTTGTATATAATAGAAGTCCATTTTTTTAACTGTTGAGTAGTATTTGATTCTATGGATATGACAATTTGTTTATTCATTCACCAGATGATAGACATTTGAATTGTTTCCAATTTTTAACTGAAAAAGGGAAAAAAATGAAAAAATAAAAAAGAGCCCTCCTGGCATTTGAAAGCTGGCCTCACAGCCTGGTCATGTTGTTCTCCTATAGAACATAAACAATCTCCAAAAATAAAAATCTTAGACAAGGTTACCTTGAGGCTATGATAAAATGAGAAAAAGCAGGTCCAAGTCCACTTCATAACTGTGTCTAAGTACAGACAAAAATAATGCTATTTGCTCCCCCCAAAACACTAAATATCCCTCCTCTTTGCTAAAATGAATGACTACTGCTTATTTACTAATTGCAGCTGTATGCCCACCTGCCCTCCCTGTAGATTCAGTATTTAGTTACCTAATCCTGGAATTGCCTTCACTGTCTGACAGGCACTGTGTAGCGTCAACTCCTACTTCCATAAGCTGCCCCCAAACCACCCAACCAGAGTCCAAATCCTGTAACACTTTCTTTTCAATGCCCTTTTACTGAGATACCCCAATGTTTCCCTTGGTATGTGGTCAACTCTAAGTATGCTCCAGGGAATTTTTGACCTAATGACTGTTACTCAAAACATTTATGTACTGATCTTTGTGTGTACATATGTTTTCCTCTCTTTTGAATGAATCTGAGGATGGAATGGTTGACCATGTTGATAAGTACATGCTTAAATTTATAAATTGGCACATTAAAAATTTGCTAATTTGTTTCCCAAAGTGATTGCAATATTTTGTGTTCCTCCCCAGTACTTTATGTCTTAAGTCTTTCCAATTTGACCACTTCAATGGGTGTGTCCTGGTATTACATTGTGATTTTAATTTTCATTTCTCTATACACTTGTATCATTAGATATCTTTTAATATGCTGATATGCATTTATATATCTTCTTTGGTGACATGACTTCACAACTTTTGCCCATTTTTAAATTGTGTTAATTGTCCTACACATTCTGCTCCAATAATTATTAGAGTTCATTATTTTGGATTCAAGTCTTTTACATTTTAATTTGCAAACATTTCTCATAGTCTGCAGTTTATCTTCACACTTTCTTAGTAATTTTTTTAAGAGCATAAGTTTGAAGAGCAAACTTAAAATTTTGATAATATCTATTTCATCAATTTTTTATTTTTCGGGTTATACTCTTTATGTAATAAGATATCTTTGCTTAACCTAAGGTGATAAAGATTTTCTCCTATTTTTTTCTAGATGACTTCAAAGTCCTGTATGTACTTTACATCTACAGCATATTTTATTTTATGTTAACCAGATTTTAATTGCTCAGTAACCCCAGGTGGCTAGTGGCAGTCGTGTTAGACAGTTCAAGATGTAAGGTGTATCAATCTTATTAATCTTTTCAAAGAACCATCTTATAATTCTTTGATCTTCTCTACTGTTGTCCTATTTTTCACTTTATTTATTTCTACTCTCATATTTTTTATTTTTACTCTTCTACTTCTTTGGGTTTAAGCTTTCTTTTTCACCTAGTTGCTTAAGGCAAATTTATGTAATTTGATTTGAGACCTTTTTTCTCGTCTATGAGGCTTTATCTACAAATTCTGATATACTTCACTTTCACTTACATACAATTCAAAGTATATTTTGATCTTCCTTTTGATTTCTTCTTTACCCATTTTTTATTTAGGAATGTATTTTTTCCCAAATATTTTGGGGTTTTCTAGATAGCTCTTTGTTATTCATTTCCATTTTTATTCTGCCATAGTCAGACAATATTTTAATTTTCTTAAATATGTTGATGCGTGTTTTATGGCTCGAAATATGGTCTATCTGGTGAATGTTCCATGTGTACATAAAAAAGAGAAGTATTCTACTGTTATTGGATGGAGGATTCTATAAATGCCAATTAGATCCTGTTTGTTGATGTTCAGGTGTTCTACATCCTTGTCTTCCTGTGTGTGTGACTAGTTATTCTATCAATTGCTGAGTGAGGAGTATTGAAATCTCCAACAATGGTTGTAAATTTGTCTCTTTTTTTCAATAAAGTCTTTGCTTTATGTCTTTTGAAGTTCTGTTATATGCATACACATTGAGAAAAATTATGCCCTTATGATGAATTACCTTGTAATCACTGTGACCTATCTTTCCTTATCTCTGGCAATATTTCTGGTTCTGAAGTCTTTGTCTATACTAACATAGCAATTCAAACTTTCTTTTTATTAGTGCTTGTTGATTAGTTTTTTTATTAGTACACCTTTTAATCTTATCTTAAACGTATGTGTCTGTACTTAGGTGGGTTTTCATACACAGCTTATAGTTGTGTCTTGCTCCTTTATCCATTTTATAATTTCTATCTTTTAATTGCAATGTTTAAAACATTTACCTTCAATGTAGTTATCAATATAGTTAAGTTTAAATCTACTATCTCGCTATTTTTTAAATTTATCACATCTGTTTTTCATTCTGTTTCTCCCTTTTCCTGCCTTCTTTTGGATTGACTTTTTAAAAAATAATTTTATTTTATGTCCACTCTAGGCTTATTATCTATAACTCTTTTTTATTTTATCTTTTTTGTGGTTGCTCTAAAGTTGCAGTATATGGTTTTAACTTATCACACACAGTCTACCTTTAAGTAATATCAGATTTCTTTATGTGTAGTGTAAGAGTTACAATGCTACAGTTCCCTTCTCCCTCTTTTCTGCTATTTTTGTCATCCATTGTCTTTTTTTCCCTCTAGTTCTTTGAAGATTTTCTTTTTATCACTGGTTTTCAGCAATATTGTCATAATACACCTTGATAGTATTTGTTTTTATGCTTGAGTTTCTTTGAACTTGTTATATCTATGTGTTTCCATTGTTCTTTAAATTTGGGACATTTTCGACCATTTTTTCTTCAAGTATTTTTCCATCCCTCCTCTTATCCATTTAAAGAGTGCTATTATACACACTGATTATTCCCCAAACATTGATGCTCAGTAACTCTTTTTAAAGTTTTCCTTCATCTCTTTATGTTTCATTTTAGTGGATAGATTGTCTTACTGTGTCCTCATTTACACATCTTTTCTATTGCTCTGTCTAATCTGCTATTCCACCCAATGTCTTTTTCATTTCTTTCTTTTTCTTTCTTTTTTTTTTACAGTAGAAAAGAAAAGTTTTATTAGAAAGGAAAGTACACTTCCAGAGGTGGAAGCGGGCCTGAGCAAGAGCAGCATGGCTCAAAAGGCCTCTTTTTCAGTTCTTATATTTCTCATCTCCAGAAATTCATTTGGATTTAAAAAATATTTTCCACTTCTCCCTTCATCATGCTCTATTTGTCCTTTACCATTTTGAACTTATGAAGCATAGTTATGATAGCTATTTAAATATCTTTGTCAGATAATTCTGGGTCTGTTTTAATTAATTGAATTTTTTTCTGGCTATAGTTCATATTTGTTTCATTGTAAATTTTATTTTTGGGGGTGTTGAATTTTGTTATATTATTTAGAGGGACATTGCAAGGTGGAAATGCCACAGAGTGCTCAGATCTCATAACAAGTGAAGATTGAATGTCCCCACTTACATAATGTCACCATGTGGCATAAATATGAACTACCGAACTGGTGGCACATTCAGAAGGAACCACTTAGAAAGGTGCTGGGATTACTGAAGGCACTGTGAGATAGTCTAGAAATATGTGTCAGATATCTTGTCTGCACAGTGTGTAGAAGTCAACGAAATTATTGTTGAGCGAGTGAGTTAATTAAATATTAAATTTATTCTACTTTGAGTGGATAAAGAACACTTAGCTAAAACATCTTTTATGCTTCTATTCTGTTTTGTCTCTGTCTTTTCTCCCTTTGTAACATTAACTCTACTTCATTTCCCCTTTGTAACTCAAACTGAAGGTGGACAGCTTCAGGCAGAGCAGACCCTTTGTTGTTGAATGAAGTACGGTGTTTCATTTTCCGTAGCATCTTATCTCCTGGAAGCTAAGTGCCTCATTCCTCATTTGCTTCATTGGATGGCTGCAAGGATGAAATGAGATCCTCCATCTAGATTCATTACACTCAGTGTCTGTGCTTGATATTGGTTGGGTATTTTTCTATTCTCATAATTGGTCCTAAACTCCAAAATTATTATTTTTTTAAATGTTCCCTTTTATATCAAGAGGTCCTTTTTATTTCTGGCCATCAGTAGTGTTGTGGGGGCGGGCCACGAACATGAAGGAAATAATTCCACTAAGGGGTAATCTATTTTTACCTCTTCATAAGATTTTTGTTTTTAAAAGAAGAGTTTGTTAATTCTAAGGGCTTAAACTCTGTGTATGTCCTTAGTAAATATGGGTTGAGGAAAGGTTATTTCTTTCATGAATCTTCAGAGTTATAAAAATGCAGTGGGAAATAACTTATTCTGGCTTATTGGGCTTCTTGCATACAAAATACATCTAATAAAGAATATTAGGGTCAGGTTTAATTTCTGTAACTCTTGGAATTCAAAGGCTAGCTCTGTACATTATCTTTGTTGAAACCAACAGAAATCAAACTTTTAAAAAACATTCATGACAACCAAGTTCATAGTATTATAGTAAGAAATATTTTTCTGATTTCGAAAGGGATGAATGAAGGCCTGGCGATTCTGTCACTCAAATTGAGAAGAGAGAATGTTAACTATGAACCTTTATTCCTAGACCAGAATTGTTGGTCCTAGACCCCTCCAACCATGCAGTGATCACTCCGTCTTATTTGCAGCTGAATGAGAAAGTAGATGCTGATGGAGCTGAGTTACTAGCTGCAGTGAGGCCCTACAACATTTGACTTCTCAGAAAGTGGTCACCTTTTTTCCCTCGCTTGAGGTGGATAAACCACAGGCAGGCTTCGGCTTGGCTACCTGCTTTTGGGACATCTTGCTCACTCGTTATTCAGCAGTGTTTCAGCAGGCTGTGCAGCCAAGCAGAAATACCACACTCTTTGCAAAAACCTGAGGTCAGCACAATTTCTTCCCAGGGAAATTGTAACCTTTTGTGCTATGATTGGGATGTCTGAGTTAGAGATGGGGAGAGGAAAAACAGTTTCTGGTGTCCCTTAATCCCTTATCTCTTTTCAGAGTACCAGAGCTAAGATCACAAGCTCATTCTTGGCAGAAGGGCAGCCTCCGATCTCTAGGGGCTGCTGAGAGAACGCGGGGTATTTTGCAAATCACACTGCCAGGGACGTTTATATCTAAGTGACACATGCTTTTGGGTTTCCTGACATTTTACTCTTGTCTCCGTGACTTTTTATGAGCTCATTCTTCTATTTGGAATGACTTGCCTCCTCTCTACCCTTAAAAGATTCAACTCTTCAAAATAAGTCTTTCCTGAACCTCACATTTCACATGTACCTCTGTTTCCCCACCAGATCTAAGTAGTTGAACATCTTCTTTGCTCTTGTAGCTCCCAGTGCTTGCCTCTAACTTAGAGAGCACATAAGACTGTATTAAAGTTTTCCATTTATATGCCTGTGTCTCCCATTGCTCCATGAGAGCAAGGAACATATTTTATTCATCACTGTCTTGAGGGCTCAGAATTTAGTTTAAAAGCTTTTGAATCACACATCTGGACTCATATCTATTCTGTCTCTTACTATCTTCATGAACTTCATTTCCTCTTCTTCAGAAAGATTATAATAAATGTCTTGAAGGTTTATATGATTTCAAAAATAGGATTCCTTAGCTTGTTATTGGAACCTATTTTTTTTATTGAATGAATGTTTGCTAAACATCAAACCCACTTTGAAGAAAAGATGTCACAGCATATGCACAGGTGGAGGGAAAAGGTGTAGACATAAAGCAGCCATTCTTGGTGACATGAGCACTGGAGGTGGTGGTGGGATGTTATGAACTGATTCTAAATGTTTACGTGTGCCGGGGCTTTCATGGTGGAGCAGGCCAGGGATCCAGCTTCTTGTCAGGCCTAATCTTCTTTTCCACTGCTGTCTCTGCCCCCACACTCACCACTTATGGGTCCTGAGTCATCTTCTGGAATTACTAGGTTTTGTGGGCGTACATGATTTTAAAATAAGGTCGCAGGAGAAGAACTTTTCTCTTTTTGTTCATATCGAAGCTCAGGCCACATTACCTGGACCCTTCCCTTTTCCCAAAGGACTTGGAGTGGTTACCTTAGTTCCAGTGGATTTCCATTTGTGCACAAACATGTTAATCCTATAGGCCTGGTTCATGTCTCACCTATCAGAAGGAAAAAAAAAAAAAAAACTCTTGTGACTTTGTCAGTCCATGAACACAACTGAGAAAGTATTAATTTATATGGCAAGATTTCTGAGGTGGGAGACGAGGTAGCGGCTCAACGTTGCGCTTCTTTAGAGACACGTAGGATAGCATGCTGTGGAGATTTCTGACATGCTGGCGCTCATTTTTTTCAAATACACCGATTCTCTTAATTTTCACATCATTGTGATATAGGTATTAGTATTGCCATTTTGTAGAAATAGAGTCAAAAGGTAAAGTCACACACCCAAAAGCACATAGGAAGTAAGTGAAAGAGCTGAGATTTGAACCCAAATCTGTCTGAATGTCAAGTTCAGATTCTCCCCCTTAACTATAGCTGTTTCCCCAGTGTTGAAACATACTTTGCCCCAAAGAAGTACAGATGCTGAGCTCTCTAGTACAAACCTCAATTTTATAAATTTGGGGAGCCATTGACTCACTTGCTCCTTCCTCCTAGGAAAAATGTACATATGTATTAAATGTTATATCTAATTTCTGGGATTAACAAAGCCCGAAATCCCATGATCAGTTTACTTATGAAGAAGCCAACACCAAGAAAGTTTTATTTTACTATTTGATGGGGTCACTCACACTCAACTGTATGCCGAGAAAAAAAAAAAAAACAGAAGAAAGGAATGAAAGTCAATGTGAGGGAAGGTAACTACTTTAATTATATAAACCCCGATTTCTAGGCCCAAATTACTGCTGGCTATGAAGGCACTGGCCTCCAGCATAGGGGCAGAACATGTTGGTGATTTTAACTCCTTCAGGAATTTATTAGCCTAAGAAGGCTGAATTCTCAAGGCATTTCATCTACTACAGAACAGCTTATACATGAGAAGGTCTGTGACATCAATATTCTAGCCTTGCCTCACACCCTATAGATCAATGGCTTGTTATTATCTGACAGAATCCACTGACATATTTCCCTGAGATCGAAGAAGGAAGAGAAGAAATTGCAGGTAGGATTTGCAGCTGCCTGGCATAGTGTGTGTGTGTGTGTGTGTGTGTGTGTGTGTGTGTGTGTGTGTGTGTGTGTGTGTGTGTTTACAGACTTTGCTATTCCCACATTGCCTGGATCCTCCGAATCCACATAGTCAATAGTCTTGGCATGCATAGGGAGGTCATCAGAGGGTCTTGTCAGTAAGCTTCCACTGCTTTACTTTAGTTGGTCCCATACCATATTGGACTATCTTCAAGGGATCTGATTCTTATCATGGAAATTCTCTGTTTTTATGAGGGAATAAGTAGAGGAAATCCATGCTGTGTGTAAATGTGGATCCATATACGGACTTGTCCAGGGTATTCATTAGAGTGAACTACATATACTGTTAAGTTCAGAATCCATAAAAGGGGCAAATGCATGAAGGTATACTGTAAGTTTGATTAATTGCACAAGAGCACCTCTCAGGTAAAATCAACTCTTATAAATTTTTGTTGAGTATAAGCCTAGGACTATTAGTTTTGATGAGGATGTAAGATGACAAAGAATCAAGGCATTTAATAAATTATTACATAGCTATGATAAAGAAGGACATCCTGCCATTCACAAGTGATGGACCTTGAGTACGTTACACTAAGTGAGATAAATCAAAGACAGGTACACTATAATATCACTTAGATATAGAATCTGAAGAAAGACAAATCTGTAAAAAAAAGAAAGTAAAATGGTGGCTACCTGGGAATAGGGTTTGAGGAGACAGGACAGATGTTTAGGGTTCAGACTTGCATGGAGTAGTAAATAAGCCTCAGATATTTAATGCACAGTACAGTGACTATGACACAAATGTGTTATTATAGTCATCAAACTTGCTGAGAGACTAGAAATTAATAATTCCAACCACTAAAAAGAAAGGATAATTAGGCAAAGTGATAGAGGTGCTAATTATCACTATAACGGCAGTCATATTACAATATATAAAAGTGTCAAATTAACGTGTTTTACACCTTAAATTTGAACAATGTTATATGTCAAATATATTTCAATTTAAAAAAAGAGTCAAGGCATTCATCTATTCATCCAACCATTCTTTCAGGGAAAAATATTCTAGGGCTTTTACAGAAAGTGCAAAGGAAGTAAATGTAAATTAAACGATTAGGTAGGACACCCTGGAGGAATTGGCCATTAAGTTGAAATGGAGTGGGGGTGCTCGGGATAAATGGGAGATTGAGGCAGGATAACTAAGGCATTTATTCAATGCGGAGAGTGTAGAATCATGTTCCCTGGCATGGATGTGTTAAGTAGCATGGGGCGGTTACTTCAATATCATAAGAGTAAAGGATGTGTGTGTAGAATAATGGGGGCAGAAAGGGGAGATGCTAGAAAGATACTCGAGGACCAGATCACAAAGAGTTTTATGTGCTAAGCTAAGGATTTTGAACTTTATCTTAAAAACTAAGGGGAGCTATTGAAAGATTTTAATAGGGGTAAGTGGAAGGATGGGATTTATGTTTTAAACAGATTACTCTTTCTACAGGGAGGGAAATGTGTTGGAACAAGGCCAGACTCAAGGCTGAGAGAAGAGTTAGGAGGCTATTGCTGTAATCCAGATGGTATCCAGAATAAAGCAGTAACTGTTAAAGAGAAGAAGGCATCTATATTAAAAAAGATATTTAAGAGGTAGGCTATAAAAGACATGAACTATTTGTAGAGATGAAAGGAGAGGAAGAATCATGGATTCTGCTTTGGGCAATTATTTGTATGATGGTGACATTCACTAAATTTTTGATTATAATCAGAGCAACACATGGCAGAGCATTAACTAAGAATAATTAATACTTTTTAAGATACTTTGAATGTGTGGTTAAAAGAATCTTCAAGTGGTGGTACCAAAATTTTAAAAGTTGCAAGATAAGGGGGCACAAAATATCTCGATTCTAAGAATCTTACTTGAGACTAAAAACTAAAGTAACTTTTTCTGGTTGACTAACTGGGTGATAAATATGGTGAAAAAGAAGGGAAAATGTTGACAATGCTGGTGTAGGCCTCTAGAAAGCTGCCAGGGGACATGCATCCAGGACACTCTCAGGTTGTGTGTGGAGACAAAGGGTGGGAAGAACCTACCATTTTGAGAACTTTTTCTGAGGCAACTAAGGACAGAATTCCTTCCCTTTGTCAGCCAAACAAACAGCCAATAACTTCCCCACCTAGACTGTCTATCAGAGCATCGTATCAGATGATGTGTGTGCGTCTGTGTGTGTGTGTACTATAACTAATCTTCATAAAATATATAAAATTTATAAAATTGATCGACTTTCCAAAAAACTGTATGTCATTTTGTGTAACACACTTTGAGGAATAAACAACAGGAAGCAATACAGAAATAAAATGTGGCATGTAAGTGGGAATGAAATTGTGAATGAGTTATGCGTGATAAGAATCACAGAAATCTACTTGAAGAGCTTGGGCATAGTGGACTGGAAGATAGGAGTTGAAAAAATGTCAAAAAAGAAAGAACCCTAGAAATGATGTAGTTCAGACTTTTTGCTCTTTTTCAGACTCAGCTCTGTTTTACAGGTAAGGAGACAGGCTCAGAGAAGTAGAACAAGTAAAAAATGGCAGCAGCCAAGAGGTGGTTGAGCAAAGTCAAGAGTGATGTAACGATAGCAGCAATTATTATTATGAAAAGCATCGCCATTGATGGAGTCCTTACTAGGCACCATTACTATGTTAATTGTTATATATACATTATTGTCTTTCAATATGTATGGCAGCTCTGTGAGGTAAGTTGTAGGCTGTAGTAGAGTTTAATTTTATATTTATTTGGCTCTTCGAAATCTGAACTTCTTTCTTATGTTTGAAGAATCTTCTGCTTTTAGAGGTGGACAGTGACATTCACTGTAGAAGCTGGAAATTGCAGATGAAGAGCAGAAAGGAATATTCCTAAAGATGACATGCTCTGGAACCAGATAATTTAGCTTTAAATCCAGCTCTGCATGTACAGGCATAGCACAGGGATATTGTGGGTTCAGTTACAGACCATGGCAAAAACAAAGATGGCAGTACAACGAATCGCAGCCTTCTTGCTGGTGGAGGGGCTTGCCTTCCATTTGTGAAAAACACATCTGTGAAGTGCAGTAAGGTAAAGTGCAAGAAACTGTGGCATGCCTACACTAGCCCACTTACCCCTGTAAGTTACTCACCTCTGCTGTACCTCAGTTTCCTCACCAGTGAAAATGCAGATGACATACAACTTCACAAAATTCGTGTGAAGATTAAGTGAATTAATATATGGACATACAGAAAAGTGCCTGGGTCATAGCTACAATTACCATGGTTAACTTTTTCAACTTCCTCAGCAGCTAGGGCCTGGGGCCATGACCTACATTCTACCAACCAGACACATTCACTTCACATCCTGGCAAGAAAAAGTAGGAGTTATCCCCCAAACCCCTTTTTAGTTAGTATTAAGTGGCTGCAAAAGCAGTGACAATAGTTTCTGAGAATATCAGTGGCAGCAGTGAATCACCCAATATCCTTCTAACAAATTAATTTTCTCTTTAAGTTATCAGCTGGTGTCAATTTCTCCCATGTAAGAGTGCTGACTCATTAAAGAAGCCTTATTATTTTGGGCTGTTAGTAATTAAGAATTTGTTCGAGGTCAAGTAGCTAGTGTACAGTGAAACCAGGATGCTAATCTTATCCCAAATCCTTGCTCTTAAGCATGATTCTGCTCTGCCTCAGAGACTCATAGACTCTTGGTATTCATGAGCATGAGGAAGTCATGTAGTCCCTCCTTCAGGAATGTCCCCACTGCCATGTCCTATCTGGTGGTCATCCATCCTCCGAACCCTCCCGTGATAGAGGAGTCACTACCCTTCAATTTTGTCAATTGTCAGACACTTTTTTGGTTGCCATTTCTCTCTCTCTCTCTCTCTCTCTCTCTCTCTCTCTCTCTCTCACAAACACACACACACACACACACACACACACACACACACACACACAGGTGGATCAAAAAATACAGCTTTTGGTTCATGCTGTTTTATTCATTTCCTGTGACTGCTGTGCCAAGTTACCATAAAGTTGGTGGCTTTAAAACAGAATTTTCTTTTCTCTCTCTTCTGGGGCCTGAAGTCTGAAATCCAGGTGTTGGCAGGGTCGGTTCCTTCTGGGTGCTCTGCAGGAGACTGTTCGTGCCTGTCTCCCAGCTCCTGGTAGCTGCCGGCAGTCCTTGGTGTCCCTTGGCTTATGGCTGCCTTACTCCGAGCTCCGCCTCTACTGTCACTCCTGTTTCTTTTCTGTGTCTATGTTTCGAAATCATCTTTTTCTTGTAGAGACACCAGTCACTGTCTCGATTAGGGGCCAATGTAATCCAATATGATCTCATTTCAACTTGATTAAAATGGCTGAAACCTTATTTTCAAATAAAGTCACATTCGCAAGTACAGGGGGTAGGACTTGAACATATCTTTTTGGGTGACACAATGCCACCCACACCTGTGGTCAATAAAATTAAACCATGAAAATATTTCCATTAAGACACTTAGGAGTTTAGCTGTAAGGGAGAAGACACAATTGGCTAATGTGAGAAAGAGGCAGCTGGGAAAGTGAAACACGGGGGCTTGCAGCTGATCTGCCTGCTGAAGATGGGTTCTGACTCTCCCAGATAAGTCTGCAGTAGGTCTTGGAAAAGGTTCTAGCCCTGACAGACACACACAGATCAAAACGCTAACATTCACCTTTCTGGTCCCCTGCCTTTCCCAGGAGGAACCACTACTAAAGGATTTTCTGCGTACCTTTTTTATTTATTTGTATAGTTTTCATCTTACTATTTTCTTTTAAATTTATATCTCATCTCAACATGTACAGGTCTACCTTATTCTAAATCATCCCACTTTTGATCTGCAATTAGTATTTCCAATCTTTTCACTGATGTAAGCAATTTTTGGTTAACAGACTTCTACAAAAAGAAGTCTTTGTAGAAATAATTCAAGTATTTCTTTAGAATAGATCCTGGCAGGTGATGTTATCATATCAAAGAGCACTTTACAATTTTATTAGATAATATTGTCTTTTAGAAAGTAGTTAACTCATTCTCTCACAAAAGCCCATTTTTGTGTGTCCTTGTCTACACTGTAATATTATATATTTTAATTTTGCTAATCTGGTAGAAAAAATATCTTCAGCGGGGAGCTCTTCGTTATTACTGATGATACTGAACAACTTTCATATTTTTATTGGCTATTCTGTGATTTGCCTGCTCATATTTTTTATATGTTCATTGTCTGTTTATATTTTTCTTATTAATTTATAAAAGTGATTTATATATTTTGAATATTAATTCTTTGTTTTATATGATCATTACAAATATTCCACCTAGTGTTTTCTGGTGTTTTACCATTACTTGTGGTCTTTTGAGTGCAGAATTTTTAAGATTTTATGTCATCACATGAATTTTTTTTCATGTTTTTATGTCGTCTACATTTAGGATACTTCCATAGTTTTAATGTTTACATTTATTACATTAAATCTGTGATTTAAATAGATTCTATTTTTTTGTGCATAGTGTGAGGGTCTAGATTTATGTTTTCCAAGAAATAGCCACTGATTTAACACCATTTATTAAATAGTTCATATAAAGGATTGAATTTTGCTTAATACCTGTTTTGGTACATTTGGTACATTTGGTACATTTGTTTGGTTTTGTCTATAGCTGCTTTCACACCAAAATGGCAGAGTTGAGTTGTTGCAACTGAGACCTTATATTATACAAAGCCTACAAAAAAAATTTAAAAATTAATTTAATTTAATTTAATTTTTTCAGCTTTATTGAGTTATAATTCACAAATAAAATTGTTGGAGATTTAAAATGAACATTTTGATGATTTAATATGTGTATATATTATAAAAGAATTTCCACCATCTAGTAAATTAGCATATCCATCACGTCACATATTAATCTTTCTTTGCATTCTGTTTTTCTACTGATTTGAAATAACTTCTTTTATAAACTAAATATCTGTTTGTACAATAAATTTTTCTGAGCTCTCTTCTGCTCTATTGATTTATGTATTTATTCCTGTGTCAATGTCATACAATCATAGGTTTATAGTATATTTTGATATCTGGTATGGCAAATATAGCCTTGTTTTTCTTAATCATTATTTTTTGCTCATTTGCATATATTTTATATACAAGCTTATCAAACTCTAAAACAAGCAGACAAAACTCATTCTGATCCAATTTCAGTGAATCTGTAATTCTGGAGAGAATTGATACTATAATATTGACACTTCTTATTCAGAAACAGTATGCCTCATTATTTATTTAAGATTTACTTTACTCCTTGAGGAAATTTTTATAGTTTTCTTCTATAAGTCTCATACATTTCTTGTTAGATTTGCACACATGTATTTAATGAATTCTTATTGCTATTGCATATTAGATACTTGGTATTTTGCCATCCATATTCCTTTTCTATTTTGGGAGAACCCTATCAGCTTCTTACTACAGAAGATAAAACATAGGAGATATTTTATATCCCCACCTCTGGCAACAAGAGAATGGACATAAATTTGAATGAAATGCTGCCACCAGGGACTTTCAGCCTTAGGAGAGTAATGTAAGGGTCGCTTAGAGAGATTTTCAGTGTAGCAGCTGCTCGGAAGCTAGAGTTCCGTTCAGTTGCATGGTAGTGAGTGTGCCAGAATGGAGCATCATGGCAGCAAGTGTCCAGGGGAGGGATGTTAGTGGCAGCTTGCCATGCAAATTGCTTTTGGTATGATCTTGGCATTGCATTGCCTGCTTTGGTTTCTGCCTGAACGTCTTCTCTCAATCAATTCAGTGAGCTACCTGATGCCTTTCCAATAAACTTTGTTTCTGCCTAAGATAACCAGAATCAGTTTCTGTTGTTTACACTCAAAAGCCCTAACAAGGTATCATCTTACCATTACAGTTTATAATTGGTTATTGTTGGTGCATATACACACTAGTGTTTTTGCAGTAGTCGTGGAAGTTAAGGTTAAATAGTTTATGTGTTTCGAAGCTATCATAGTCATGAATTCTCCTAGCCATGAATACCTGCTGTGTGACAGATACATATATATTTTCTTGCATTCAGTCCCTGAAATTATTTTGGAGACGTGGCATTTTTATTTCCATTATTACAAATAAGGAAATAGAGTTTTAGAGAGCTTAGGTAACAGGCCCATACTTATGTAATTACTCTGAAGTAGCGCCAGATCGTGAACTTGTCTTTGTCCTATTGCCGAGCCTGTGATCTTTTCAGTTCATCACAATGACTTTCTAAATAAGTGGCATCTTTTTAATATTAACTTCCCAAATATGCATATGCAATATTCATCACTTTTTTTCCCCCCAAGGACACAGACATGGTCCCATGTCTTCACATCAGACCTTTAAGTTTTGTTCACATCACCCTCTTTGCCCTCTGCTGCCCAATTTTTTCCTCCATTGTCACAGAGACATCACTTTTTCCTCCCTTTCTCCATTCTACATATCAGAATCCTCCATGAAGACTTCTGTGAGCCCTCTGGCCCACAGTGTTTTCTCTTTCTCTTCTCTGAACTTTAGCAGGAGATCTTAGTTTCATTCATCTGGGGTCTTATACAGCTTTGCATTTTTATTGCCTCATCACCTGTATGTAACTCTTCTGATTCCAGAGGGCACACATTTACTGAATTCATCTTTAAGGTCCCCTATGGGGAAATGCATCCATGTTCAACGACATGCATATGGTAACTCTAGAAGCATCAAAAATCATCAAGGCTCTGATGTCTTAGAAAACTATTGACCTTTATATGAGACAGTTCAATCTGTGGTTGCTCTGTCTGCAGAGCATATATCTTTGTGGAGGTGGTTTTCTGGTTCTGTCTTTAAATTATTCAGCTGTGGGGAATGTTCTTACAAATGCCTCAGGCATGGGTTGTGGCCAGTTGACCATCCCACCACTGTGAGACCAGTACAGAAAGCTGCGGGCAGAGCTGCAGCACGTGGTTGTACAAGGCACTGGATAAGTCAGCCTCGCAATCCAGCCTGCACTGTCCTTTCAAGCCGCTGAGAGGAAAAGGTACCTCTGTCTAATTTGCACAAAGGCTCCGTATAGCCTCTCAGAGGCCCCGGGTGTGAGTTTGGCCTAAAGTAGAAAGTACTGGTAGTAAACAGCACTAAGCACTTTCTTACTCCGAAATTAAGATGTTGCATCACTGGTGGTTTTTCTTTCTATAGAAATTTTAACCAACAAACAAAAAATGACCATGTCCTCAGAAAAGTTATTTTATACTTACCTAAAGAACTGCTGAAGAACTGCTGATTTCAGTAAATTTCTTACCTTCACTATGATTTGAAAGGGTTTTGAGATTCATTTCTTGGAGTATGTAGGAGATCAGAGGTGGGGGTCGACACTCCAAGTATGCCTCAGACTGGACCTGGAAGAGACCCACACCCCCAGTGTTCTTGCCTGTCTTCCTTGTGGACTCCTGTGTTTCCCCCCCCATATGCAATCAAAACACATGTATGTGCACACACACTCAAAGACACATGCACTCACACACACTTACTTGATCTTTCTAAGATCTGTTGCATCCCCCGGTGCCCTGTGCTTATCAAACCCACGGCCACATGTGTTTCTGTTATAGAAACTCAAACTCTTTATTTCGACCAAGGAGAAGAAAAATACGATTTCTTCTTTTTCAGGGAAAATAAGGTTTAGAGTTTAAAAAGGGGTAGTAATTAGAAAACTAAAACACAACCCGATGTCACAAACAAATACAGAGTTATTCTGCAGAATACAGACATCTGAACATAATTTCATATACTGTTTAGCCAGAGAGAGATAGCAGTTGTCAGAGCACTTATAGATAACTTTCTTTATTTCATATACTCCCCCTTCTCTGGGATAGATGCTAAATCATGAAGTTCAGACTTCCAGCCTGTGGTAGTGCAACTTGGGGTTATAATGGCATCCTCAGTTTCCCTCTTCAAACCTGCGTCTCTGGCCAATGGTCCTGCCTATCCTCTAAGATTGTCCCCACTGTCCTGGCAGGGTGGGGTCAGAAGTTTGGGTTTCCCATATGGAGGGCTTCCTCTTCCCCACCTGCCATCAAAAGAGTCCCATCTTCTCTGATTTCACAAATGCTTCTCAGGGCAGGCAAACCTCTTATAGTGACTTTAGAGTTATTATATTCCTATTTCGAGAGATCTCTAGGCTTTAGTTTATAAGCTTTAATTTTGCCCCTGATAAAAGAAACATTATCAGTATTATTAAGGCTGATTCTGCCCCCTAAGCTAAAATGCTGCTCTAGTGTCTCAAAGATGTGGTGGTCATATTTTCCAAATGCAAAAGTGGAATACATGGTCTGACAAGGTGATAGGATATTTGGAATTGGACTGACCTAGAAAATTCAGGACACGAGTCTGTCATACGTAATGGCCAAATGGCCTAGATAACACACACTATTTTCCCTGAAGCCTGTCTGCATCATGACAGCTTCATTTGATGGTCTGAGATAGCCTGTCTCTTTCTGTTTTGTGTCACTCGGTTAGTAAATCCCCATTTCCTTTTGGAGGGATGAACCCTGCTTTCAGCTTATTTACAGCACAGGGATAACTGACAAGCTGTTTACCCAGCTCCACACACTTCTACAGGTCAACTGGCTATACACAAAAGGAGGGGGTGTCCCCCAGAATCTCTTAACCAGACTAGCCACACTGAAATTCAGATTGTGGTAGGCTGACAATCTCTCTTCTAGCCTGTTTGCATGAGCTAACATGCATGGGGTGAGGATGGGGACTCTATCAGGGAAATAAAAGAAAAAAATTCTACTCCTGGGGAAAGACGGGAGAAAATGAGAAGGACAGGTGGGTGTATGTTTACTTTTTTTTAGACTAAGATGAGGAGCTGAAATTAATATTGGGATAGAAAGAGACGCACAACTAGTTTTCTGGTGATGCTTTATGAAATTCAAGGCATGAGTTTTGCTGCATAGAATCCAGGTGATAAAGGAAAGGACAGAAATTAGGACGGGGGGATTCTTATTTCTGGAATTCATGCAGCTCTAAAATTTATGGATTAGGAAGCACCAGGAAAGAGCACCTGCTATCTGTATATGTCCCCCTGAGTTTGTGGATTGAAGCTCTCACCTCCCTGTGACTCTATGGGAGATAAAGCCTTTAAGGAGCTGATTAAGGCTAAATGAGGACCTAAGTCTGGAGCCCTGATCCATAGAACTGGTGTCCTTCTAAAAGGCGAGGCACTGGAATGTTCTCTTTTTCTCTCTCTCTGCCATGTGAGGACAGCCAGAAGGTGGCTATGCACAAGCCAGAAAGAGAACTTTCATCAGGATCCAAACCCCGTCAGAACCTTGATTTTGGACTTTCCAGCCTCCAGAACAGTGAGAAAAATAAATGCCTGCTATTTTAGCCACTCCATCTAAGGTATTTTGTTATGACAGCCAAAACAGACTCAGACATCACCCTCCTCCCAGACCGCGTTGTTTCTTTAGAGTACACTAGTGAGACAGGCAAGGCAGGGTGGACTACAGAGGTTCAGCAGGAAGGCTCCAGAGCCAGACCGAGTGGATTCGTATCCTGCTCTGCCACTCACCAGCTCTGCAGCACTGCAAGTTACTTGACCTTTCTGTGCCTTGATTTTCAAATCTGGCAAATGGGTCTACTATTTGAAGACTAAGTAAGCAAATACATTTAAGATGCTTAGAGCAGTGATTAGCACGTAGAAAGTTCTCGGCAAATGTTTGTAATTATTGGCTTACTATTATTTTTGTTGTTGCTATGAGGAATTGCATTATTGGTTTACTATTGTTTTTGTTGTTGCTATGAAAAATTCAGAGTAGGGTACCATCAGTGAAATTATTTTTGAGCGAATTATATATCTTGTTGAAGCTCCCACAATCTGCATAAGCTTTTACAGGGACCATTGAGGATCCGTAGTTAATCAGTTGATAAAAGCCTTTGCAAATTTGGACATAAATATTAATGTAATCTCATTTATATCCATAGGCTGATGAAGCCTGCACACATCAGTGTAACATATAATTACTGTTTTTTAATGCTCCATGCAGCAGAAACGGCTAGCTTCTTACCGAAGTCCATGCTTTTCTCCTCTTCCTGGACAGATAGAATGTAATGGCAGCCTCTCTTGCTGATAGGTGCATCTGTGTGACAGAGGCCCAGCCAGTGGAATGTGACATGAAAATAATGTGCGCCACAACCAGGCTTGGTCCATAAGAACTTCCCATCGGCACACCTTATGCATTTCTTTTTCTAAGTGGCAGGAATGAGAATATCTCTAAAGAACAATACCCAAATCTTGAAAATGGCAGAGCCTCCACTAGTCTGGGTCCTTAAATAATTGCCAGCCGTTCACCTGACAAGCAAGAAATAGGCTTGTTTTGTCTTTGTGCTATATGTTTTTGAAGGGTATTGTGCTACTGCAGTTAGCCTAATATACTTCAAATATTGTAAGCCTATCATAAGCATAAAATACCTCTTTCAGGATTTTTCAAAAGGGTTATTTTCCCATAGCATTATTGAAATAGCTGTCGCTATGAATAAGCAGAACTCACAGGATTTTATCAGAAAGTACTTTTATATTTATTTTCCACTGTTTCTTTATACCTGCTCAGTGGTAGAGTTGTTCCTTTCCCATGGGTAAAACTAGGGCAAAACTCACAATTTTTCCGGTCACTTCTGTGAAAGACAAAGTTCTGTGTTTACTTAGAGTTGCAAACACAGATTCAGTTTGGTGATGAAAATGTCTATTTCTATGTAATAACCAAAGCTTCCAGCTTCATTGAAAGGTCACATTTTACTCCATCTCCTCTCTGCTAGGGGCATGTTTTAGATAAATCTCCTGCCTTGGGAAAGATGGTGTGATTGGTTTCTTCTCTTTTTTTTTATCTGAACTTCCTGGGGTAAAATGGAGTGTGAAATAATGGAGGTGGTGGTGGGCAGGAATTTGAAGAGCTTGATAAGGGGAGCAGAAAAGTTCTTATGTGCTTTGGGTAAGGTGCTGGGCCTGAGAGAGAGGTATTTCTACCTGTTTCTTTCTTCTGTGATTCTTTTTTTCTAGGTTCTTTGGAACCTTCCCATTGCTGGCCTACCACCTCTAGTTCCTGAATCCTGGGTATATAATTCTCTATCCCAACTTTATTCCTCCTCAGTTTTAAAGGTCCCTGGTCCACCTTCAGGGTCTCTCTGTTGCCGTCTCAGCATCCTTTTTTGTGGGTTATTTTGAAAAGCATTTAAAAAACTCCAATTCTGACTCTCTTTGCTATCCTTTGTTCTGCCAAAGTTTATTTTTTACTGGTTGAGTTAAATAGTCAACAGTGCCAGAAAACTTTGTTCTACCACCAAAGCAGCTAGTCAGTTTATCTTTTGTTCTCAAGATTTCTAGAATGGGGTTAAGACATTGATACCATTTCTTCCTGGGACAGATATTAGGCTCATTTAGTGTTCTCATTTAATCCATGTCTCTTGAAATTAGGCAAAGGTCAAGAGGGGGCACACTCATAGCATCACTATCCCAAGAAGATCCTCATCACAGATCTTTTCATTCCCATTCTCTTGACCTTTGTGTATCCTTAGTGTAGGCAAGGAGGTCCAAGAATTATGACACTGGTTCTTATCATTGCCTCTAAAATTTGCATCTTGATTGTGTATCTGAACCTGGTGTCCAATACAACTGTAACTCAGGTAGATCTTCCAACTTAACACCCTGCTACAAAGAGGTTAAGTGAGCTATATGTCAAAATCTGGGGCACAAGTTTCTGAGCCCCAGTAGGTAGGCAGCTAGTGAATCATTGAGGAGAAATTAGGCTTTGTCAATTCATCCAGCAAACATAGAACAGCAAATGTGAAGAATTAACAAAAGACCAGAGCCAGTTTCCAAAAGGAGATTAGTCATGCAGCATCTTGGATGACTTGGAATTGAATTGGATAAGGAAAAGGGAGGTGCTAAGGATGACTTCTAGGTTTATGGCCTGGGCAAAAGATGAACAGAGAGTCCACTTACTGATAATGAGAACTCTGATTTGGGGCCAGTTTTAAGTGGGAGGAAAATCAGGAGCTTTTTCATGAATTTGAGGAGTCTGTGTGATATCTAACAGAGATGTTAAATAAACAGTTTTATATGTGGATCTGGGACTCAGAAGTAGGAGCTGGAGACAGAAATCGGGGAATCGGTGGCATATGTTTGTCATGTAGAAGTTGCACAGAGGAAGAATAACTGGTGAGGCGAGAAGAGAACCAGGAGCATCTGGCATTATCGACACAAACGTACCAGGAAAGAATGGGGTAAACTGCTTTAGATTCTGTTGAGATATCAGATAGAAAAGAAATTAAAATGCATCTATTGGATTTTGTAATATGGAAGCCATTATTGATCTCGGTAAGAACATTTAGGGGGGATGGTAGTGTCAGAAGCCAGGGAGAAAGAGCTTGGAAGGAAAGCTATTGAGTGAGTAGCACTCATTTCTAGATCAAATACTGGAATTACAGGGTTCATGATAAAAAGATCAGAAAGCGAGATTCAGAAAATAGGAAATGGACCTAAGTCAGTAATCAAGCATACGGAAGAAAGCCAGGGCAAAATGCTGCATTCCAGTAATATGGAAAATTTGAGTAAAAGGGTCCTTGGTGATTATTTAATCAAAACTTAACCCCATAGGTGAGTAAGCTGAGCCCTAGAAATGACCTTGTCTAGGTCATACAGTTTTAAGAGTGACTGAGCCAGGATTAGAACCCTCCCGATAGTCTGAGTCCACCGCTCATTCTGCTCTCTAAGTTGCCTCCATGCTCTGCTTATTCCAGGCAAGAGATGGAGGAAGACGACGATGGCTCAGTTGTCAGGAGGCACCTGACACTCCCATCGGGAAGAAACTCATTGGAGCAGACTTAAGTGACTCACAGCCGGCGAGCCAGGGTCAGAAGTAATCAAGCCTCAGCCTCGTAATTCACCAGCCCCGGAAGTGAGCCTCCGCGGCCGCGGGCTCCTCGAGTCGCTGGGGCGCGGGCCACACAGCTCTCCCTCAGCCCTCCAGCGGCAGGAGGACTTCATAAATGACTTTTGATTATGCTCAAAACAGCAGCCAGGGGCTGTACACCAACTTCAATAAAGATGGCAAATACCAGCGGTCTCCATAAAACACGGGAGCCTGGGGGAATGGAATCGAAGTGTTAATGTAGAGATCCACAGCCGCTAAGGCAAATGGGAGCAAAATGTGAACAAATTGAAAAACCAATAATAATAAAATTCCTGCTTGTGCTGCCTGCAAGTCTCTGGCTCTCCAGTGTCACCCAGGATGCGAAGTCAGCTCTCCGTGGGGGCAGCGGAGGCTACCCGAAGCCTGCCTGCCCGGCTTCTCAGCTGGAACCCACAGTTGCTGAAATAGCTTTATGTCCGATGGAGTGCGAACCCTCTGATTCTGCTTTTCTGTCTGAGGGGAAATATAGGCAAATTTAGCCTTTTTCCCAAGCCAGGAATATTCTCAGAGGCACATGAATCTTGATTTTTACAAATTTCTCAATTATGACAAGTTTTGAATACATTTTTGAATTTTAATGCTAGAAGAAGTCTTTGGGAGATCATCAAGTTCTACCCCCACTTTCTATTCACAGGAACTAAGAGCCAGGGAAATAAGAGACTTTGTCCCAAATCACACAGCTCGTGACAACACTTGGATTAGAATCTAGGCCTCTGAATACACAGTCACGGCTCAAGGCGGATGCAGCGAAGGAGAACTTATTATCAAACAAGGAACTAAATATAGATGTACTTTTCTTTTTTATTCTAGAGGAGTCTCAGAATTCACCTCAGGAGAAAATTTATTCTTTTGTTTAGAAGCACATTTTAATATATGTGTGTGTGTGTGTGTGTGTGTGTGTGTGTGTGTGTGTGTGTGTCTAAAATGGAGAAGTTAAGTCAACTATATAAAACTACATAGTAAAGTAAAATTGTGTTTTCCTCAGGGCCAGAGAGATTGTTCTGACGTGTTCTGATTGTCGATAGTGGCGGGATAGATTTCCTCTGGAGTAGGGTTCCGGTGGGTTCTTTGCTTGAGGATAGAAAGGAGAATGAACCAGACTGAGTGAGGATTGGCTGTGGGTTCTACAGAGGGAGGCCAGGAAGGGGGACATCACAATGGAGGTGGCTCTAGAAATTTACCAGGCAGAATGTCTGATATTGCTCTGACATCATCCTCATTAGCCATCAATAAAAGCCTTGTGTCATAGCAGGGCATAGCAATAATGGTGTTGGGTGGACTGAAAGCCAAATGTGTGGGCTTCTGTGCAGTGAAAAGGAGAGTATGGCCTTCCTAGCATCACCTCCGTGGGGTCTTGAGGCCTCAAAGTGATAGCAACATCACAGAGAACATTGCATCCTAGGATTCTGGCAGCTGACAAGCAAGTGGGGGCTTGGGGAGAGGGGGCAGGGATGATCAAGAGCCAGGCTGCAGGAGATGAGTGGGCAGCAGTGGGACCCAGGAGGGACATACACGACACAAAACCAAACCCACTGGTGAGGGTAATGCTTGAACAGCTAGTGGCTGTGGGGTGAAAAGTGAAAGTAACTAGATTTTACTTTAGGAAACTAGAAATTATGTGGGTGGTGAGTATTAGAGGTGACACTGGCTTTGAGTACTTGGGTTAGTCATTTAACTTTGCTCAAGTTCACTCTCCTCATGCAAAAATGGGTTCAGTTATATGTATCAAAGTTATTGTTATGATTTTATGTGATAATATGTTAGAATGCTGTAGACAAAACATGTTATTTTTTAGCTTTTTTCATAGGCAATCTCAACCCCAGAGCTCATCTGTGCCAGCATCAGTGTAATAACTCGTTCACCTCTCTGCTCTGGACCCCACACTTATCTCAGCTGCAAAATCATTTCAAAGAGCTGATGAGCAAAAGGGTTGTGGTCTATAGGGGATGCTAGGCCCAGTTCTCCTCAAGGAGCCCAGATATCTCTTCTGTAATTTCTCTTTTTATTCGGGGTTTCAGAATAAAATATTGAGAAGCTGAAAACTCCCCACTTCTGCATTTTGAGTTTAAGATTTCAGAGATATTCATAGTGGTAAACAATCATGAAGGAAAGTACAGCTGTTCCCCAGATATTTGTCTATAGCCAAAAGCAGAAGGGAGAGTGAAAAGGGAGAGGGAAAACGAGTCCGAGAAGGTCCGAACCTCTTTTACTGGGAGTTCTCTGGAGCTTGTAGAAAACATAATATATCTTTTGAGCTGTGTACATCTCATTTCTCTGTTTAAAGGGAATAGCTTGCCAAGGCCACAAGAGGCCTAGACAGAGAGTGGGGGCTTTGGGGTGTAGACACACTCAATACTGTGACCTTCTCAAATATAAACATATCAGAGATGAATAGTTTATGACTTCTGCTGGTGCCTGAGATAGCTTCATAAATGAATGAATTAGATTTGGCCACAGTAAATACCAACTGTAAGAAGTCTGCAAGGTTAGCAGAAGAGAAACACGGGAATGGAAGCTTCTAGTTGCTCTTATGAGAAATGTGGTTATTTCTCATTTGTAGCCTATGTTACACGTATTAATTTTCATGCTGTAGTCTGGGTCTCAAGAAAGAAAAGCTTCTTGCTCTTTGTGGCTGATAGTGCAGGTTGTCCACCACACACCCCTTCTTTCCCTTTTCCTTAATAATTCAGCTCTGACTTTGTTTAGGGTGGCAGCGAGCCTATTCGTTTCCCAGCCCCTTGCACATAGGGGTGCTAAATGGGACAGTTCCTACCAACAATGTAAATAGAAGTCACTGGATGAAACTTCCGGGAAAGCTCTTGGGAGGGGCACAGATTCTTCTGGCTTCCACATGCTACCCCACCCTCCACACTTGATTCTTCTAGCCTCTTCTAAGAATTGAAGCCTGTAGGCTTGTGACCATGAGAATGACAGATGATCACTGAGGTGGCTGAGCAGAAACACAAGTCACCTGGTCTCTGCTGTCATTTTTGAGCCACTGCACTATTCCTCAGAAGTCTACCTCTGGAGTTCTGTTTGCGCAAGAAAAATTAACCCCTTACTGTCTTTGTGAATTGGTCTGTTGAAGCCACTTCTAACTGATAGAATGGTAATTTTTAATTTCAAGGTCCATGTGGAGAAAAATGAGAATGTAGCAAGTTCACCATGACTTCCTCTGAGGGATGCGCAGGTAGGATCACACTGGTGACTAGGATTCTCCTTCGGGCCGAACACGCTTATCCCCAGGCAGCTGTACCAAGGAGAAAAAGCTGCCTCCTCATAGGCCTTTACTTATGTGTCTCCTAGAATTACAGAGGCAAGCCAACTGTAGACCTCCCAACTGCCCTCCAGGACGAGATGGTCTGTAAAACACAGGAGAGAATCCAAGCTCATGCACATGCACTAAAACCCCAAGCTGAACTCTTGGCTGTCATCTCTGGGAAAAGTCCAGAAAGATAGTCACATCTGTCTGGTGGCAGCCTCATAAGCATTTTTAGCTATTTTAATGCTAAGTTTGCAGTAGGTATTTCACAAAATTATAAAGTGGAGTCAAATTGAGAAGTCTTTTTAGAATATTCCAGATATATCGCCAAATGCGCGCGTGCGCGCGCGCGCGAGCACACACACACACACACACACACACACACACACACACACACACACATTGAAAGCTCAAAACTATATGATTATTGAAAAGCAAGAACCAAAACTCCATTCCAATAGGGTCAAGTGCTGCACTTATGTTGACATCATCCGTTCTTCCTATAGGGCTAAGTTGCCATTAAGTTGACGAAGTCTATATGATATCTCTATTTTTACACAGGAGAAGGTGACTTTGTAAGTTGAGTCAAGTTTGAAAGGACACAAAGGAAGAATGCCAGATACATGAAGAATATTTTGTAAAGTGAAACAAAGTCCCTCCTCCATTTAATTTAATTTCTGCTATCAGTTTTTCTCTCTGCTTCATAAATATTTAACTATTACAGCTCAGATTACCAGAAAAGGGGTACATTATTGGCAATTATTTGTAGACTTTGAGAACAGACAAGGCAGCCCCATAGAATGCCAAGGAAAACACTAGCAGTTGGGTAGTTAGTGGAGACAACTGTTGGTAAAGGAAGCAAAAGTAATTGTGTAAAAAATTTTTATGAGCTTTTTGAAATGGTCTGGAAAGTGACAGTCTTTTCTGACTGCTAAGTTCAGCCTGAATGACAAAGAGAAGGTAAATACACTAACAAATTGTTCTCCAACTGTGACTTCGAGGTGACTTTTTTCAAAAGAAGCATATTGAAGATAAAATGAGGCGACCTTTTAATGTTCTGCTCCCAGTCAAGTTACTGTGAGTTGCTTTATAACAAACAACACTAGGAATAGCATCCCCAGGCAACTTCCCTAACATTGCCTCCAGAATTCTAATGTGCAGATCTGATGGAGACCCACTAGAGAGGGCAGCCATCATCTGAACATGACCTTCACACGTGTGTGTCCTCTCTCTGTCTCTGTCTTTCTCTGTCTCTTTGTCTCTCTGTCTCTCTGTCTCTGTCTCTCTGTCTCTCTCTCTCTCTCTCTCTCTCTCTCTCTCTCTCTCTCTCTCTCTCTCTCACACACACACACAGAGAATTAAAATTGATCTTCACTGTTTCAGCAGCCAGAGGAGACTAGTCCTTCCAGCAGCACTTCCCACAGAAGACGTCCCTTATCAGAGCTGGTCAGCATCAGCAATCTCTCAGATAAATAATTTATATGGGGAACTAATAAAATAATGGAGTACTTCAGGGGCCAGTAATAAGCAGGCAGAACCAGGACCTCCTGGGTACACTCTCGAGAAAAGTCATGAATCTACTGCCTCTCTTTGCTTTTACTCCCCATGGCCCCCACTCTCTCCTGTCATTCGTGGAATGCCATCCTTTGACTGTATTTTCTTATACTTCAGACTTGCTTAAATCGTCTTAATATTCCAATGACCAGCTCAACACTCTTCTTGATGTAGCCTTTCCTGCCCCTCCAAACCTAATCCCTTTTTTTTAAAATAACCATAGTATTTATGTTTATGTGACTATTTACATAGTACACTTACCCTTGAATGATATGGGGGTTAGGGGTGCTGTCCCCTGCACACACACAGTTAAAAATTCATGCATAACTTTTTTACTCCCTCAAAACTTAACTACTCTTAGCCCACTGTTGACTAGAAGTCTTACCAATAACATAAACAGTCGGTCAACACAGACTTGATATGTTACATGTATCATATACTGTATTCTTACAAAATAAAGTATGCCAGAAAAAAGAAAATGCTATTAAGGAAATCATAAGGAAAATACATTAACAGTATTTATTGAAAATAAGTCTGCATATAAGCAGACCCATGCATAGAGTTCAAACCCATGTCGTTCAAGGGTCTGCTGTACCCATGTTTGTGTCACTATGTCTGTAGTACTCATGTTTATGTGACTTATCCAATATCCCTTCGATGCAGCCATGTATTACCCCTTGTATTGCACATTTATTTATTCTTTGGCTGTATTAGACTAGAAGCTTTTTTGAAGCAAGGGTACATCAAACAGTCTCTGAACTCTCAACAGTGTATAACACGGTGCTTCATAACTACCAGTCGCATCCATTTGCTGACTCACCTCCAGGACAAGAATCCTCTCCAGGAATTATTTCTTCTATGGTGTGAGTCTCACAGGTGAGGAAGGGTCCAGATGTATAGGATCTTGCTGGCAATTTCAAAGGCAAGTATTCTTTTGTTTTTGAGGAAGTATGTAAACTATGCCCAAGAAACAAAAATATTAGATTATTTGGGAGGAGATTGGTAAAAAAGAAGGGAGACTCTGATTTAAAAAAAAAAAAATTCTTCTTTCTAGAAAGATATCTTTTTGTTCCAGCTTACCTCAAGGGCAATGGAATGGCATCAAAGAGAAAAAAGCCTTAAAGGCAGGAAGGAGATAATGGGACCTAACTCCAGCTCCATTCTGGCCCAGGAGGAGGGCTGGCTCCTCTGTTGGATGCTGCTGAGGACAGGCTCTCTGAATCCTTCCCTCTTACCTGCGGGTCTTCTTTGCACAGCAGGGATCTTTCAGGAATCCTCAGTTCTAAGCAGAAGTTGCAAACCTTTCTCCCTTACAGCTATAAGCTGGCTTCCCTCCTGCTGCTTCTCATCTTCTTTGCTAGTTCAGGAAATCACAGGGCCTGGGGTAAGAGCTGGTGTTCTGATGCCTCAGGCCCCCTCATGTCCTCCCTCCCTGTAGCACTCTAGACCTAGGCTAGAAAGCCAGCTTTGCAGCTCCCAACGCATGGGGCTTAGTTTTCTTTTGGACATGAACAGTTCATATAATTTCATATGTAAACTTACTGGTGCCTAGCAGCAGAAAAAAAAAAAAACCCAGATACTCATTTAATTGAAAAAAAAAAAGTAGTTGATTCCTACTTAGGATCTTGAATTGTTTGGGAAAGAGAAAAGAGATAGTGGCTGACAATAAAGGGAATAAAATATTAGAGAATTTTATAGTTTCACCCCCTAAACATAAAGAAAAGCATGATTATTTCCATTTGAGAAAATTATATTGTTGGACAGTGGGAGGCTGGTTCATTTCTTTGATCTGTTAAGCACAGAGCAGCAGCCCGAACATCTCACCATTTTCCTAGTACAGCACAGAATGTGGTAAGGGGTTACTCTGTGCTTGTCTTTCACAAGCTGAGTCCAAAGGAAGTAAATCTCTTATTACTTAAAAGTTCTACTGCGTTTAGAAAGGAGGAGTGTCTTCAAATCCTTGGGTCATTCTACATGATTTTACAAGTGAGACAAAGCTGGCACCACAGGACAAATAATGACAGCAAACTGGGAATGATCATTTAAAATCAGTATACTGGTGTTTTCATAGTTGTCCTCTTCTGGACAGAAAGGCCTCTAAGCCTTTCTAACTGCCTTAGGAAAGTATATTCTCAGTGACAAGAGGACCAGAGCGAGAAGATGGTCTAGTAGCTCCAACTTATGATACTGACTTGGGTTTGGAGTATCATTTCCATGATAATAAAATGTCCTAGATACACTTCAGTTTGGGTCTGTTCCTGAGAGTTGAGATCTAGACCATAAGCATTCTTTGACTTTCACAATTGCCTCAGAGTCTTTAACATTTGCAATATTTTAGGATTATACTCGTTAAGCCAGCAAATATTCATTGCCTTTTATACGCCAGGCATTAAACTATGCATGGAGTACTACATACTGTGAGAAATTAGACCAATATTGTCTCTTCCTTCACTGGAAGTCTTAAAAAATAATGAAAAGAACAATTCCATCTTATATCAAGTCCTATTAAACCAGTAAATAAGGCTATATAAGAGTGACCAAGTGGGAAGGGGCTTCCTTAAGCAGGATGGTCATGGATTGATTCTCTTGGAAGCTGACATTTCAGCTGAAGCCTAAGGGATAAGAATAGCCAGCTGGGCAGAAAGCAGCAGAGTCGCCAGGAACCGAGGTAGCTCTACTCAGCCTCTCCCCTGCTTCACCACTGGTTAACACGGGTGTATACATGTGGGTGGGAGAGCGCTGTCTTCTCTTCCAGAGTTTGAGCCCTTGAGAACCCTAGTTGGAGTGTCATGCTCAGTAATGAATGATGGTTTGAAAGGGTTTTGGTGTGCAGGGCATCCTTGAGGAGAAAGAAGGTCTTCATTTGTACTGAATCAAGTACCAGGTGAAGTGAGGGAATGCACAGACCAGTCCCAGTAGCTGAGCCAAGCATTTCCAGATGTTCAGACACGGTGCGTTAGGCACAAGTGTTTTCCCATTTGTTCTATGTGGGTGTCTATAGTAACTGTGACAAAGTCAGTGCCCACAGGAAGGGGCAGTGGGTTAGATATGAGTTTAGGGGTGGGGGAATGGAACATGGACGGTCAGTTTGAGGGTACATCACTGTCGAGCACAAGAGATTCAGGAATACTGCCTAGCGTCATATGTAATCACCTTTCAAGACAAACTAAATATCTGGAATTTACTCATTTCCAAAATGTTAATTACTAATTAAAAAAACAATTTGTGGGCACTTAAATGCCCCTTTGTTGACTGTGTGAGTCACCTGATACAGTCTAGCTCAGGACTGAAAGCAATAGGAAGGCGAGAACAGGGCCCGTTTTGTACAGCATTATCTCCCCAGCCTCACACGGTGCCTGGCACTGAGTTGTCTCTAATGCACATAGGTGAGTGGATACCTGCATACCCCATCCTCTAACACTGTCTTGCTCGGTTCGTCTAAACACACTTAGCCCTCTGTTGTCTGAAATCTTACACAACATCAGCTTAACAGAAGAGAGTCAGTGTAATCAACTTTAATTTTCTTTTTTGGAGGAAGATATTCCAGTGCCTGATTTATCTCAAACTTAATCATGTACCCAAACACTTCCAGGCTTCTCTGAGCTTTCTATTGGCATTCCAGGCTTTTATTTCAAGCAGCCATCATGTAGTTATTTTTTCCCCAGTCTGGCATCTCAAAGAGTTTTTACTAAACATCTAATTAATTAACTCTAATTGATTAGAATTTTAAATTGCTTTCCAAATCCACAGTAATGTAAAGCTATTCTCTCTCATTTGTAGAAAGATTCAGTAGAAAGTCCTTACCATTAAGAACATAATATTCTCAAAGCATGCCTCTCACGAAGACTATGAAATTGTTCAAAGAGAAAATCAGGAAAAATTGTCTCCATCAAATGGCACAAAGCTATTTAGATAGAATTACTTTGTCAAGCCAGCTTTGAGCTAAGTTATTCTTTTGTGAGATTTCTTTTTTTGCTTTGAGTCATGTTTTACCCCTTCCCCTTTCCCTGAATCTGATTTAAAAAAATCAATATTTTCTGGAAGAACAGAGATGGGAGCCTTTGGAGAACTCCACCTCCTGTTTGCTGCAAAAACATTAATAAGTGTCACCAGCAAAGTTGGGTACCAAGGGAAACTGGATGACCTCATGAATATATTTTCTAAAGAGCTTAAAATGTCCATCTTGTATATTATACATCCCTTAAAGAGTCTAAGAGCTATTGATCCCTTCGACTGCTTCAAAAAGCAATTTAAATGCACCAAAAGCTCTAAGTATGAATGTATAGAAAGAGCAGTGGCTGTTCAAAGTGGCTTCTTAATGCCCCTTTCTCAATGTGGAGAACTGCTCTGCAGTAAAAGATATCTCTTGGTAAGGTAGCTGGTATCATTGAGTCTATTATAGCAGAATAAAAGGAAATTCACGCTGCTTTCACTTAAAATAGTATTATTGAATAGCCCTGTTGAAACTCATCTGCTGATAAAAATTGTTTTTTATATTCATTGGCCATCATCGCAGGCTACCCCCTAATTTTCTAACGGGACAATTACCTGACACCTTTAGCCATCGTCCGCCATCTACATGCATTCAGTGATGGATGTGGTATTTTAGAATAGCATTTGGCATAACAAATGACATAAATAAGAAGTTATGGATAGGGATCTAGGTGATATGAGATATTAAGTGAAACATTTTTATCTCTGCCAAAGATCTTCTAGGTGATACTGGATCACATATTTCACCTGTTTGCTGTGGTTTCCCCACTGATAAGATGCTCTTTCCCTGTCTCACAGGGTTAATAGGAGGGTGACTAATAAATGTGCTCTGAGATGAGTAGTGTACTTTGTCAAAGTGATCTAAACCTACAATTTTCAGGACAGAGAAAGAATACTTTTATCTTTTAGAAATTTGAAGGTGCTGGCTTTGGTTCTGGCTTTGTTGATACCACCTGAGAACCATCAAAGGCCCTCCATCAGCTCCTAGCCCAAGGAGAGGAAGCCCCTTCCGTTACCATTCCATAGCCATACTGAGACATCTTAACAGGGATACACAATGAGGCCTGTTTTCTTGAGTGCTCGGTAATGTGAGGAATGAGAGATGCCTCATACAACAGTGGGGCAGTATAAAGGAAAGGCTACAGAGTCCGAAGTCAGAAGAAGATCTGCTCTTTATTTCTCGCTCTTCTGATAACTAGCTAGTTATGTAAACTTGGCCGAGCCATTGACCTCATGGAGTTTCAGGTTTATCTATCTGGAAAATGGGGATATAATAAAATAAATTTGTGAGGATGAAATAACCTATGGGAAGCATTCTGCAGGCTATAAACAGAAAAATTCTGTTACAAGAGAAGTTAGTTGCAAACAAATATTTTACCTTTGGGAAAAGTCTTCTAATTTCATTTGGATCTCATTCATATGCTCCATGATCCAGCACTGATCTTAGCTCAGGCTCCTATTCTAAGTTTTCCTTGTAAACCCTCACTTCTACTACCTCTCTTCCAACCCTAGTCTGAGGATGCAAACTCTTAAACGTGACTCTTCCTCAGGAGGTGAAAACCTGTCGGTTCTCTCCAGCTTTCATTTACCCAAATGGATATACCGCTCATTCCTGTAAATGTTGATGAAAGCTGACCTAGGGTCCATTATATTACATCCTAAATACATGAATGTGTTCCACATTTTTATAAAAGGTCCTGAGTTAGTAGCCAGATGGTTTTACTCTGTACCCATGTGCCGACTTCATTGTCATAACAGTAGATTCTTTTTCAGGGACAATTATTCTGCTACCCTTATATTTGCTGCAGTTTTGACAGGTTTGAGCAGCAGCTGCATATCCATGTAAAATTTCACAGGTGATATTGTCAGGCTGGGCAAAGGCTACTTGGATTACAAAAGTTCATCGCCTTAAAAGGGCGATGCCTCTCTTTTCAAGAGGGTTTCCGGTTTTCTGTTATACTCATGGACACACTCAGCCCAAGCTGGCTTTGTTTAAGGTGATCCAGGTATGTGTAGAAACCTGTGCACTCAGTCCTGCTCGGGCCCTGTCTGGTGTTTGGCCAGGATAAAGCCATGGCACAGCATCTGTTATTCTGTCTTGCATTCTGGTGATGTAGACTTCAAAAGATTTGGGCTATACCATGAATTCTTCTTATTTTCTATTATATATCAATTCATTAAAACTTTTTGAACTGATATATTTCTTTCCTAGAGTGTTGTACTCCATTAGGGTGACAAATGCTGAGCTACATTTCTAAATTGTGAATGTGAATAATTTTACAATGGCTCTTTCCCTCATAAACTCCTTGGTGTTGCTTCTAAAGGCTCCTCCTACCTGGGCTGCAGACCACCTTGTGGATTCACCAGCAGTTCCTCACTCTTCCTGTAACAGACTGTCTATTTTCATATTGCCCTATGTTTTCTTATACTCTTTATCTGTGTCTGAAGTGTTTTTTTCTACCTTGCCTGATGACATCATCTTGTTCATTCTTCAAAGCTCAGATCAAATGTCACCTCAACTGTGAAATCCAGTGACACTTTTCTCTTATTGCCACATATAATAATGGAATCATGCCTATTTTTTGATAACTCTGTCTCTTCTGTTAAATTTCCCATCAAGAGCAGAGTCATATCCTGTTTATCTGTTGGGTGTTCTGAGAATCCGGTTGAGTGCTTGGCACATAATCAGTGCTTAATAAATCTTTAGGAAAAGAAACAATGAAGAATCAAATATTGATAAACACTGAATCTTTTATTGGTTTCGATTTTATTTTTTTTAAGATTCAAGAGTTAGCTCCTACTTTATATACATATACTGTGCAGTCGATGGATACTTCATGTGACAATTTTTTTCATACTCTGTCATCTTTTAAAGGATTCAAAACACATCTCCTCTCAACTTTTTTCTTTCCAGATGGTTCTAATCTTTCTGATTCATTTTCATATACTGCATCCTGTTGATAATTTTACTTGTTTTCTCTGGAGCTTTGCAGTTATTTTATCTTTTATAAAATGAGGACAGGTTAGGCAGCTTGAGCGGAATCCAGGATTATAAGAATGGAATACTATGGTTTGTACACGGATGCAGCAATGTTTTCTGTCTTATTTCAGTATCTTTTTGACCCCAAAGGCCAAAGGCTCTCCTCAGGGAATGGTTACAATGTCTCCAGAATCTCCTGTGATCAAGTTCCAATGATCACTCAGAGCCCAGTACCCTTTGAGTGTAGATGATTTTTTCCCCTAAATTTCCTTATTCTTGTTCGTGTGAAAATGTGCCGCTACCTCTTGACCTCCACTTAGTTCCTCCTGATGCCTTTAGGAAGCGCATCACAGGAGTGTTCTCTTCCCCATGTGAAAAAATGCTACATTATCTGCAAACTTGGACATTTCACTAGATAGTCCCTCTTCTGCCTCATTAGTTAAACTTTTAAATAAGAGTGATCAAGAAACTAATATCATGGTGATACTACTATTAACATTTCATCACAGAACGCTCATTTATTTTGATCTTTTCATTCCTGGATCTATGCCAGTTCTTTAGTTATGAAGAAAGTTAATTAATTCTGTGATGTTTTTAGGAAAAAATCACTTAGTATATAATTTAGTCAAAGGCTTTTTGTATTAGAAATAATTGCATCTCTTAATTTTTTTTTTTAAACAAGTTCAGTTTGCTCTTTCAGAAACAGTGCAAAAATCAGGTAGCTGGGCCAAGCTGGAGGAAGAGTAGCTCTAGCTGCCCTGGGCAGTCAAAATATATGGATCAGTAGAAAGACCAGAAAAAAGAACAAGGAGAGGAAAAGGTGAAGCAGCTAGGCCTAGAATTTGTAGAGAAGAGAGAAGGGGAGTGAGTTTGTCCAAGAGACAAATAAGATAGACCAAAGTCTGAGGAAAACAAATGCCCGTGGGACCAAGGCTGATAGAAATGGACAAATAGCCAAAGGGTAGGAAGTAGATCCTGGTGGGGCAGGGGAGGTTTCTCGGATAGTGATTATTTTTAAGAGCTAGGACCTTGTTTTTTCTTTAGGGCTTGCATCTTGCTTAAGTGCATGAATCTTAAGGTTGACTTCTGAAAGTATAAGATTTCTGCAGTATGTTTTTCCTCTACTGATACAGTGCTGTTATCTTTAAGATTTGCTCCAGTCACTGTTCAACGACCCCATCTTTTACTATCCAGCCAATAACTGCTTACTAGGTACCTATAATTTTTATGTTCTTACAGAAAACAAGATGGCGAGAATAGAGTTCCTCCTGCTCTTAAAGATATAACAATTTAACAGAGAGGATCAGACAACCTCAAAAGCTGAATATAAGATGGACAAGAAAAGGTGCTATAAGAAAGGCAGAAACAAAATGTTCTGTATGCTGGTGTCTCTGCTCAGAAAGTACTTCACACCATTACCAATCTCCGATTGTAAAAATATGGCTACCTTTCCAAACCAGCTCAAATGCCACCTGTCCTATGAAGTCTACTCTGATCACCCACATTCATAACCTTTTGTTCAGACCTTTCTTATGACATGGTATGTGTTCAGAGAATTATAAAGATTCTAACTCCCAATAATATGATGACTGTTCATTCTAGATTTTTATGTACAGTCTCAATTTTTATCTAATTGCATTTCTTTTTTTTTAATAGAATGATTTAGTATCATATGATTTAACATTTATACCTCGTCATTTGTTAGATCACGTGCTCTGACCCTGATTTTTGGTCAGACAATGTAGTCATTATGGCTAGCATGGAGACAGAGCGTGTGTTTCCCTGAAATGGCTGGTATAGCAGCTGTTTATGATTGGCACCCATGCTGACTAATTAAGAAAAGTCTATTCTGACTGGCTGGAGCCCTTGCTATATAAGTTGTTACCTGTTTTGAATATCACTCTAGTGTAGGGCATTCATGAAAATGTAGATTGGGTTCAGAAGAGTAGAAACTTGTCCACTAGGTTAGGGAACAGGAACTTTGAAAGGCGCTGTGGTACCGTCAGTGGTTTTATACATGTCTGTCTGGGTAAAATGATTCACTGGTTCACAGACTCAGGAAATACTTTCATTAGTGTAGTCATTATTTTGCATTTATGTTTGTTTATCTAGTCAGTTATTCAACGAATACTTATTGAATACCTAGCTATGCAGCAGGAATTGCTATTTACCCAAATTCATTTCTTATTCCTGGGCATAGCTATGCATTTCTTCACCATCTTTGCAATTAGTGACCACATATGTGACTAGACTCTAATGTGATATGACTAGAATGAAGAGGGCCCCTTAGAGACCTTGAAAACTGTGTGTTTAATAAGGTAAAGTGGTCATCACCCTGGGTTGTGAATAACCGTGTTGACCAGTGTGCCCTACACAACCATCTCACCAATGGAGGTCTGAGCAAAAATTAAACTATTCAGCCATTAACTGTTTGAATTTATTTATTATTGTAGCCTAATAATAATAAACTAGGATAAGCTAAGTTATAATATGATTTAAAAAGAAAACTCAGTGATTTTCTTTTATTTATTTCTTAGTCATTCTACTTGACTATTATGGTTGTCAGAAGGATCTTCTCCCATATTATCTCACTTTATCACCATTTCTCTGAGGTCAAGGCTAATGGAGCAACCATTGTCCGGATCATTAGTAGTCACCCTGATGGGGGGAAAGAGTTTTGGAGAGTTTTTTCTTTTTTTTCTTTTTTTTTTTTTTTTTTATCAGCCGTTAAACAAGTAGCCAGAGATTTACAAACATCACTCCGACCCACAATTCATTGGTCACACTTGGTCACATGGCCCCAGCCAGGACCAGGAAGTGCAACCCTGCTGTGTCCTGGAAGCTAGACAGCCAAAAGAATTTAGAGAGTCTCAGTAACTGATCTGAAATAGCCTACCATGTGCCAGCTAGATGCTATGTGAGACACTGGCATTTACAGATAAATATGTCATGGTCCCAATTTTATAATTTCACAATATATTTTCTTCCAAACTTATGGGTGAATACCATCTGCATTTGATGATTTTCTGTAGTATTTTTGAAACAGATAGTACATGTATTATTCATTTATCTTGTTAATGACCTTTATTAAGTATCCATTTACTACATGTGCCCATGCTGGGAGACGTGTGGAACATGACAATAAAATTAACACCAATCCTGCCCTCAAAGAACTCAGAGTAGGAAATGGTTCCTTTTCTTACCTCCATGCTATAGCCAGTAAACATCTCCTTGACCATTTTCTCAATAAAACTAGGCCAGATCTTGGCTTATATGTGGGAGTCGAGTGTCAGATTGGAAGAATGGCTACTCGCTTGCCCAAGGCTTGGGGAGCGAGCCTCTGATGATCTTATACTATTTGGTTCCTGGGCCCATGGCTCATCTGAGGTCCTGGGAGCCACAGTCTACATATGACTGGGGCTGCCACCAGCACACATGTTAAACAGAAGGTAGGGACATGGACTAAAATCAGGGTACTCTGCTTTAACTCATTTTTTCAGGTGTCCAGGCCCTGTTTATTTTTGGAGATTTTATTCAACTTACAAGTATCTTTGAAAAGTAATAGAGTAGTAGTTTTCAAACTGTGTTCTGCAATGCCCAAGGACTAGGAAGAGGAGAGGCACAGACTGAGCGGGAATCTGCAGGCGCCTGTCTCAGTTCCAACCAGAGCAGCTTCGATTATATGTATTGGAATTATATGCATGATTCTATTATTAGAAAGGTTTAATTTCTTTAAAAAGATTAAACTATCGAACGACTTGCTATTTTAAAACATTTCCAGGAGCCCAAGAGAATGAATAAAGTCACCTCCCTAACAAATCACAGACCATGGAGTCTGGAAGGAACTTAGAATCAGTCCGTTTCTCTGGAGAGGGCAGTTTTGGTATGTGGTTCACCATGTCATTCAGAAATTGCACAAGATCTGGTCGAATAGATACTATACCCTCTATGCCCTGAGCTCTACAAAGAAGGCATTTAGCTCTGTAATGCCTTGCACACAGTAGAAGATCAAATAGTGTCTGTTGAATGAACAAGGAAAAGAGTCAACATTAGCCTTCCATATAATGGGTAGGAAACACAAAGCTCAGAGTGGTAAAATGTTGATCCAAGGTCACACAGTGGAAACGAAGGCAAAGTTATGAGAACTGGATTATGTCATATGTTGACTCCTAAACAGCAATAAAAATGTCCAAACTCAGACTCTCACTGTCTTTTGTTCTGCCTCTGTAGCCATCCTAATGACTTAACACGGAGACAGTCCAAGTTTCTACTCAAATGATCAATGGCCTTGCCTGTCTGCTATTTTTGTTAGCGTGTGATGTGAACAAAACCCGTCCCTTTTGTCCTCCAGGGTATTAAATGTTTCTCCCCTTCCGGGCTCCCGCATGAGGGCAGCGCATGCTCAGAGGGGGCCTGCCCCGCAGCGGAACCTGGGGGCGGTGCTGACCAGAGGACGGGGGAGGCAGTTTAAGGACTAGCTGTGCTAGGGTTAGGTTGTTCCAGTTTCGCCTTCCTTTGTGTCTTCCCTGTTTTTGCATTACCGATGATGTTATTTATGGGAATGCCAGTATGTTTCTTTTTATAATTAAAAGGAGGAAAAATTCCAGTCTTGTATAACAAGAGTGATGACTCAATAGGACTGTTTGGTGCCAAATGACTTCCTGTCATTTCCTCTGTAACAGTGTTTCTTTCAGAAGCAGGGTTTTCAGCACATGGTGAGACTGCACCTCAGGATGCCACCTGTCCAACACCGCCCTGGTTGTCTGACACATCCATAGTCATGAACTGGGGCCTGCTGACTCCAACCTGACCATATCTTGCAGATCTATGAGCATAGGGAGGGGAAAAATTTAGTAGAGATAATGGAATTTTTGGTCGAATCTTCTATTAGGTAATATAAATATTAGGTTTTCCTGGCATTGTAACACATCAGAGGAAAACTATTTTTAATAATGACACGTACCTGTTTTAACTCCTTCCTATTAAAGGGAAGGAAACTGAGACCCATATCGATTTTGAAAATATTTATTGACCATCTACTATGTGTAAAGAATTACTCAGCCTCTCTGGCCTAAATGACTTTTTTTAAGGTGCCACAACTTATTGGTGACAGAATTAAAAGCTAAATGTCCTCACTCTCTTGCAATTCTTCATTTTACCATTCAAATCTAAAATTTGGATTATTATCATAATTATTTTGCTGGTCTAGAAATTCTAGACTGGTATGTGAGTGTGCGTGTGTGTGTTTCTTTTAACTGTGTGCATGGAACCAGGACAGCACATAGCAATCCAAGCTGATAACAGGAAACGTTGTAGGCAGCACGTCAGAGTTAGAAAAACGCTCCCTTTGGATTCAAACAGATGTAGTTATAAATCCTGATCCTCCCACTCAGGATGTGACCATGGCTCAGTTTCATTATTATCTTGGGCCACACTTTCTTCATATGCAAATGCATAGTGAGATGTTTAATGCTTACCTTAAAGGACTATATGCAGAATTAATATATGAATGACACCTTTTATTTTCTGGTGCTTTGACATCTTGGGGGCTCTATTCCCAGGGGTAGCTAATTCCTGCCATCTTTTATATGTAAAGCAATCCAGGGGCCAGAGCCTAACCACCTCTTTTATTGGGCTCTCACATTCTGGGCCACTAAAGCTCTGTCCTCATCACTCTAGGACCAGCTACCAGACAAATAGGGACAGCCCCTAAACCCCAGAACCTGCTGAAAGTATTCAAACTAGTCAATCCTGAACATACCTGTCCATTTTTTTTTCCTGTGAAAACCACACTACGTGCTCTTGCCCACATTTTCCCCTCCTTCCCTCTGCCTCCTGAACTTGGTCCTTCTTCTTTGGTCTCCATGGATGGCATGTTCCCATCAACCTGTCATCTCCTGTTCTGTTGGCGTCACCATACCTGAATAATAAACCTATGTTATAAAGCACAGTGTGCTCGACAGAGCCCCTCACACGTAAAGGTTGTTGATAAATTTCTTCACATAATGTCACGTAATGGCTTGCTATGTGGGGAGCATAGCAATGAATAATACCTACCTAGTTCCTTCTCTCAAGAAACCTAATTACGAGTATGAAAAATAGCAATCAGAATTGGGGGGCGGGTTGGGTCATTTTCCACAGCAGATGGAGCTGTAGGAAGACCTCAGAGGCTTTAGATGACCTTTTTGAGGACAGACGGTGTGATGGAGCAAAGGACTCAAATTCAGGCTCTTTTGACCCCAGGATGTAGTTTTCAGTAGGACCCCTGGCTTCTTTGAGTGAGTGAGACTTTGGAGCTGGAGGACACAGAGCATGCCTAGTTGCCTCTGAAATCATCTCTGTCGGCCACTCTACACTACCCTAGGGGTTTGTTCATGTGATACTTAAGACGAACTATTCATTTCTTCTTTACCCTCTATTCTACATTCCATATTCATTTATTTTCAATAAACAGTTTCAGATTCCTTATTTTTCCCCCCTAAAGCTTACAAATAAATTTTTCTGTCTTGCTTTTCTTGCTACATTGACATAAAAGCCACACTGAAAAATTTATAGCAGTAATGGAGGTCCTGGGGAAAACAAAGTGCGCCAAGGAAAAATGTTGCCTTAACCCTTTACCGAGGAGCGGAGCCAGGCTTTCGGGCCAAGGAGAGGGCCGTTACGTGGGAGAAAAACATACTGGAGATACTCATTTACCTATTACATGCTAACGATGGAATCACTTTGGGGATCCTCATGACTTTATTCATCAAATTGTATAGACCACAGACAATATCATGAAAAGTACACTGAATTGCTAAAATATGAAGCAGTCCTATACATTATATGGAAGTTTGCTATTTGAAAATACTAAATGAGTAGAGTGCAGCTGAGAGCAAAATATAACTTTATGAAAAATCTGAATAGCAATATTTTATAAGGATTACAATTTGACCACTTTGAAATAGAGTGCACGTAAAATAAAAGACAAGATCATTCTTCCTTTCAGCCAGTGGACATTTAATGAGCATCTACTATGTGTGGGTCCCTCAGGACACAGAGAATTCAGTGCATTTCTTGCCCTTAAGGAATAAGCACCCTACTAGTTCATTAATAAAAAATAGGTACTAATAAACCAAATAAGTTAAGTTAGTAAAAATAGGTTTTTATTCTATAATGTTGCAAAAACATGAAAATACTTGAGCACATGAGAATTAATTTCCGAATGCCTAAAGGTAAAAAAAAAAATCTTTAATTTATGGTGTGTTCATAAAGATTTCTAATTTTAGGTTGAGTCTTTTTTGTAAGACTCAGAACATTCAGAGAGAGACACAATTCAAGAATTTATACCATGATAGAATTGCCAGTAAATCCACATTATGAAAACTGGACTCAATTAGGCTTTGCTGACAGCCCTGACATCAGCTCTGTCCAGGGACACAAGCAGTCTTTGCCATCTGGTTGCTTCAAGCATTTCTTTCTTTGGGCAAATGGAATAGATAGATGTGAAGACTTTGAAATATGAAATAATGGCTTTTAGTTCCTCGGCCAAAAATAATCACAGCTAATGTTAAAAAAAAAATTGCCAATGTTTAACACTTTTCAACAGTTGTCCAATCTTTCATTTTGTACTCTTTGCCCCTTCTCGTCCGACCCCCAAACCTTTGACTCTGTGCTCTTCTGTATAAACTGATGAATTATTTGACTTCACCAGAGATTAAGAAAGTTACCTAGAAATGTGCTTTGTGTCTGTTGAGTGCTGTCCTTTCTCCTCCATTATTTAGATCCATTCTGATTCTACCCAAAAGCCTAGACTGGGGGTAGCTTCATCAACTACAGGGTGTACCAGGGGGAGGCCAGCCGTGTAGCTGCTGAGGCAATGATTATATGAGGGGTGCTCAAACACTCCTAGAAATAGAACCAGGTGGATAAATGGTATCTAACAAAATACATTTGTGGAAAGATGGTTGGAGGGAAGATGGCTAAGGCCTTGGGATGAGCATGGGCAAACAGTACAGTCAGTTGACACAAACCTCCAGGAAGAATGAATTCACTTGATGACAGAACTTTTCTTTTGCTTTATGGGCTATGTACATTTGGAACCAGAGCTGAGTTGCTCTGGATAATAGAAGAAAGGTTGAGTGATGCTCTCTTTGGTTCTACTTCTCCACACTCCCCACTACAGCATTCAGATTCTCCTCTATGTAAATGACGACAGATATTCTAAAATAGTAATCCCCTTCGTTCAATCTATCCTTGACCATAAATTGAATACTTTGGACAAGTTAGTATTTCAATGTCCTCAAATCACATGGGTTTAACCCCAATCATGGCAGCAGCAGCAGCAGCAGCAATAATAATAGTAGTATTAGCAGTAATAGTAGCACTAATAGTAGTGGTAACAGTAGTAGTAGTAGTAGTAGTAGTAGTAGTAGTAGTAGTAGTAACTATTTTTGTTTGTTCTCTTCTTTGTTCTCATAGAAGGAGATTTGGAGCAAGGATTCCGGACTCAAAATGCCTGAGTTTAAATTCCAGCTCTGTCATTTACTGGCTGTATAAACTTAGTCAAATGACTTAACCTCTATGTACATCAGTTTCCTCACCTTTAAAGTAGAGATCATAAAAGTATGTGCTTCATAAAGTTAATATAAGGACTAATTGAGGTAGCACATGTAGAGTGTTTGAAATGTTCCTGGCATATAATATGACTACATTGCTTTATAATTATTATTTTATATATTTCTAACAATATCCCTGAAAGGGATGTATTATTCCATACATGGTTAAGAAACCAAGACTCATAATTCAAGATCAAATTGCTATTCAGTACCTGAGCTGGGATTTGAACCCAGGTCTGACTGAAACCAAAGACTCTCTGACACTACATCTCCTGTCAGTATTGTATAGTTTTCAAATGCAGCAGCTCTGGGTTTGGACTGCCTGAGTTCAAATAAAAGCTCGACCTCTTTTAGCTGTGTGAGCTTGGATGAGTTATTTCCCTTCTTTGCACCTTAGTTATCTTTAAAATGGGGATATAGTACTAGTTTCTGTCTCAGAGGGTTAAATAGTGAACATACGTAAGGTACCTTACATAGTACCTTGCACATAGTAAGGACTCCATACACTATCATCGCCAAAGCCATTTGTAAATTGGGAGCTTTTTGTGCACAGGGTACTAATTCCTGTGCCTTTTGTTTACCCTGCATCTTTTAAGTAAACGCATTTTCACTAGTACACATTAGTTGAGAGCATGTAAAACCTGGGGTTGGGTATCCTGTGCCACCTTAGCTCTCTCTCCCTCCGAATCTGTTCAGAGTTCCACTGGGCACATTGTGACCCCCTCCTCCTTTTTCTGTCCAGTTTGCCAATCCACACTAAGCTCTATTTATTGGTGTTCTGAGCTGACTTTTGTTCCCTCCAAATGTATATATTAAAGCCCTAACTCCTAGTACCTCAGAATGTGACTGTATTTGGAGACAGAGCCTTTAATGAGGCAATTAAGTTAAAATGAGGCAGTTAGGTAGCGCACTAATTCAATATGACTTATGTCCTTATAAGAAGAGGGAGAGATACAGGGATACTCATGCACAGAGGGATAACCAGGTGAGGACAAAGTAGTGAGGGAGCAGCCACCTGCAAGCCAAGGACGGAGGCCTCAGAGGAAACCCACCCTGCCAGTACCTTGATCTTGAACATCCAGCCTCCAAGACTGTGAGAAAATAAATTTCTGTTATGTCACCCAGTCTGTGATATTTTCTGCTGATAGCCATAGCAAATGAATGAACTTGGCTTCATGTATTTGCTCTAGCATCCCCGCAACCTCATGTACCCCATTTAGCCATTCTTCCCTGCTCAATGTCAGCCTTTTTCAGACCACATTCAGAAGCGTAACGTGAATGTGAGCAGAGATTCTTTCCGCCCCCACCTGGGACCCTTTTTTTGCTTGATCCCAGGATCCACAACAGCTGGGTCTTCTTCCTTCCTCCCAGCCTCCCAGTGGGTCGAGACTTGGGTATTGGGCACCATTTTCTGATTCTTCCATCCATAGCTGTAGTAGCAATATAGGAATAGATTAATACTGAAAAGAATTATGGTCAGTGCCCCAGTCATATACAATTTAAAATAAATACAATAAGACTTTGTATTTATTTTAAATTATATATGATTTGTATTTGTATTTATTTTAAATTATATATGATTTTTCCATGGTGATTGTTTCAGTGCTTTAAGAAAAATTTTTTTTAAAAAAGCAAATTCTTTCCTATCTGTACGTCACCTCCAGTTTATTTTGTTTCCTGACACTGCTGGTATCCTGAGCACATGGGGATTCTGTGCACTAGCAACAAGATGCATAATAAGAGCACTCCCAGCAGTTCCATGGTCTCCTGGCTCTGGCATACATGATCTACCTCCTTGACCTCTTTCCTACCTTGGCCCCATAATATGGGCTGACCTCCAGCACTCGAACCTCCAGATCTCTTGCCTCCTGATTCTAGCTTCAGTCCTCCTTTCTAGTTTGCTACCAAATTGCAGCCCTCCCTCCCCTACCCCTGCTTGATGGCCAAGCCCAGGGGAATAGGGACCAGCTCTTTCAGTCATTCACCATGAGATTCTGCTTCTACATGCACCACTTTCCATTTTGTTCTGTAGAATCTTTGAATCGGTTTAACACCCTGTAGGATGGTGTGGTATAGGAGAAAGCAAGAGCTTTGGAGTTTGACATGGGTTTCAATGCTGGCTCCACCTTTGCCACTGTGACCTTGGGAAACATACTAGTTTCCTGTGGCTTCTGTCACAAATTACTACAAACTCAGTGACTTAAAATAAAAGGAATGTATTATGTCATGGTTCTGGGGCTAGAGTTTGAAATCAATGTGTTGGCAGAGCCTCACTCCCTTCAGAGGCCCTGGTTGCCGAGCGTTTCTCAGCTTGTAGTCACATCACTTTAGCTTTTGGCTCTGTGGTCACATTGCCCCTTCCTTTCCTCTGTGTGTCTTCTCCTCTGTATATATCCATCTTTTATGGATACAAGTGTTGCATGTAAGGCCTACTAGTTTAATCCAAGATGAACTCTTCTCAAGATCCTTAGTTTAAACTCATCTTTTGCCATATAAGATAATATTCACTCTTTGGCCATGTAAAGTAATATTCACAGATCCTGGGTTTAGGACACAGGTGTATCTTTTTGGGGGCCACCACTTAATTTACTTCAAGCAAGTTACAGTGCCTCACTTTTCTCATGTACAGAACAGGAATGATAATGACTACCTCACAGACTCGAAGTAAGGGTTAAATAAAGAGTTTAGTAAATGAAGACTTACTATTAATGAATCAAGAACAACCTTATCTCTAAGAGCCCACAGATACTCCTGGGATATAAACGGTATCAATCCCCAACTGCCTCAGCCATCAGGAAAATACACTCCAATTGTATTTCAAAAAGTCTGCCACCTACAGTCCCAGGCCCACTCCATCTTGGACTATACATTTAGAGCCTGTGCCCAAGAGAGTGACCTGCAGGAGCAACTGGAACCTGCAGGCTCATTTTCTCAGTGTCTTGGAATGGATTTAGTTTTTTTGTTAGTCTAGTAACAATTGCAACATCTCCTTTATCTAACTAACCCATTTTTACCTAAATATATTCTTTGGCCTTGGTCGCTGTCTCTACCTTCAGTGTCTGGTGGATTTTGACCAAACCTGGTAGCTACCAGTCTCCTTCCCTGAGATATGAGTCTGCTTCTCTGTGGCCTCCACCTTGCTTTGCAGGGACCTGCACTCAGCTTCTTTCCCTACCTCATCTGCCTACTGTCTCTGCATCTGAGCCATTCTCCTACTCACCTGTCTGTTCCCTTTGTACTTGAATCATTTTCTGTCCCACCTGCCTCCCTCCCCTCTGCACCTGACCAGTTCCCTTCTTACCTGCCACATTCCCTCTGCGATGAAGCCATGGCATATGACTCTTTGGTAACGCCATTCTCTCATCACTATCCCTTTGCATGTACAACCTTATTTCCTGGGAATGCACTCTTCACCTTCTCTATCTTATTACTACTTATTAATGCTATGTCATGCTTCTTTTTTTTTTTTTTTTTTAGCAAGCCTAGGAAACAGTGAGCTTCTTGCAGCTGAGATTATCTTTTTATATCATTGGTCCTAGGACAATGCCTCAAGATATTAAGTATCAAAAGGAAGACCATTGAATGGCCCTTATTTCAAGAACTATCATCTTCCTAAAGTCTTGATGCTGAACTCTTTGAATTAGACCTTCTTCAACACACAATGAGCCCTAATTGGATATTAGAGCATTAATTAAAGTTGTTTTAGATCTCCAGGATCCTCTTAAAGACCACCTCTGCCACTGTAGTCAGTTGTTTGTTTTTAGACCTACCTTGGGCCAAGACAGTCTTCCAAAACTATCCTTCTCCTTGGTGGAGGCTTCAGGATATTCTGAAGTGTATCCATGATTCTTTTGACAAATCAAGACCTTTAGGAGATGAAACTCACCAATATAACTGAGCACACTCAGCTAGCAATGAATGCATTCACTGTGCTCTTCTAGACCCAGAAATGGGCATCACGTTTACCACTATTGCTAGCAATAACATAGTGCTACACAGTTTATGAAAGTGCTTTCTCAAATAGTATGTCAGTTAACCCTGGTAGGTAGGTATTAGTATTATTATTCTTTCTCTCTCTATATATATATATATATGTTTTATAAAATTATATATATTATATATATTATATATATTATATATTATATATTATATATATTATGGATATTATATATATTATATATATTATATATATATATACATTTATATGTATGTATATATACACAAATAGAATGTAGAATATTTTATATAGAATAGACAGACTACATATAGAATACAAACACACACACAACACACACACACACACATTTTTTTTTCTAGAAAAATACCATGATGAAAGATCATGGTATCAAAATTAAATGGACTTAGGTTTGGATCTCACCTCTGCCAATTATTAGCTGTATGTCTTTGGAAAAATCAGTTAATTTTCTTGAGCTTCAGGACTCTTAAGTAGGATATTGTAACCATATCAAAATGAAACTGCCATTTACTTTATCATTTAAACTTCAGAGATGTTTCATCTTGCTGTAAAATTAAAATGGAAAAATAACGCTAATGAAAATGGAGAAAAATTATGAATAATTAAATTGTGCAATATGGAACATTGATCAAGGAATTAAATTGGCTTAATGGAGTTCACTGGAAAAATACTTTCTCCACAAAAATTTATTGATGTTAGCATAATTCTGATTAAAATATTTGTATTTTAAATGTATTTGGGGGCCAAAATGGGGTTGAAATAGTGAGGCCAAATAACACAGTTCCTGATGATCATAATAATAATTGTAATAACTTATTGAGCACTATTTCAAGTGCTTTACATACAATATCATTTAATCATCATAAAAGTCCAGTGGTAGGGCTTTTGCAGGGTCCCATTTTTATAGAAATGGAATAAGGTCTGGCACATATTGAATAGTACACACACACATCACCATGATCATTGCCTTTATCATCATCTCAACACCTCCACCACCATCATCATCATCTCAGCAGCTCCATGCTAACAGTAGAATAAAATCCAAGCTCATGGTGAGGGTCTATAAAGCTCTGCCTCAACTGTTCTCTAGCTTCTTTACCATTTTTTCTCACTGTTCCCTAGGCCCATCACACTTATTTCTTTCACTCCTATACAACAAGCATATTTCTACCTCTGCCCTTTCTAGTTCTAGTTCATGAAATGCTCTTTCTCTATATAGATGCATGATTCCTTCCATCTTCCATTTGTTACTCAAGCGCTAACCTCAGATAGGATTTTCCTGACAATTTTGTCCCAAGTAACCACCTCCACCTTTTTTATTTTTTATTTTTATTTATTTATTGTCTGTTTTCTCTACTAGAATATAACTACCATGATGGCAGGGGTATGTCTGTTTCACTCACTGTTTTATCTCTAGTGTCTGGGACAGTGCCACATGGTAGGTATTCAAATAATATTCAACTGAATGAAGAGATAAATGAATGTGAGGTCTTTATACACAAACACATGTGCTTGATCTTTGCTTTTCAATTTAGTGACTTATCCTAGAGCCCCAAGCATGAGGTTTCTGAGGGGACATATACTGAGAAGGAAGTCCACCTGACCACCCAACTTAACTCCTTCACTGGCCCTGCCCAGACTTTCTGTTCTCCATGAAGAGGGTCTTCACCCAACTCTCATCCTCACAGCACTCATTCTTCTCCTCTTCAGCTCCAATCTGCCACCCTGGGAGTGACATAGCTTTGCGTATAGACAAAACACAAAGTCACTCCTATGAAAGTTCTTTTTATTGGGTGAGGCCATTGTGTTTTAGTTAGTTAATGGATTTTTATGTTTGAACTATGCAAATAATTTTTGATTCTGAGGAACATGTAAATAGCTTATACCTCTGGAAGGAAAACTGGGGAAGCAGCAGGTGAGGGCTCGCTTCCCAACAGTCCTGCCTGTGTTGTTGGACCATGTGCTGGCTGTCTGCTGCTTTACAGATTGCTGATCTCATTCCTATTGACAGATGTTACACGCCTCATAGATGTAGTATGTTCAGTCTCCCGGGCGGAAATTGATCTCAATTGAATGACCAGGAAGTTGGATTTACATTGCTTGTAAAAACAGCCACCTTTTCTCTTCAGACAAAAAAGGAGAGAGAGAGAGGGAGAGATGATGAATAGGATATGTCAATGTTCAGAGAGAGGTGGGAAGGCAAGTGAGAAGAAAAAATCAAATATTGATTAAAATCAAAGAAAATATTGAAAATAGATAAGATTTAAAGTTTATTCTTCTGAGCAGGGTAAAAAAATCAGAATTAAAAAAATATGAAGGGATAGATGCATGGTGGAATTGAAAAATAGCTTAGAGATCTTTACTTTGAAACTTTGAAATATTTATTCGTGCAAATGAAATCCTAAGGGAGAGAATGGAGAAAAGAAACACCACAAAGTTCTTCTAAAATCACAAAAAAATGGAGTCCAGGCCTTGAATGAGATCTTTGCTTTTAATTTTATACTGTCGATCAACATCTTTAAGCAGGTCCCCTCTGACCTGGCCCAGAAGTTGTATTTTAAACGTGAACTGGTGTCAGATGGATTGTCTCTACATCTATTAGAATAAGTTTCAGTATCTCAAGCATCCACTGATACTTCTGTATCACATACCAGCCACTGGGTGGGGCAAAGTACAGAAAAGTGCAGAATTCAAAGGTAAAAGATGGTAAAGTCTAAGGCAGTTTAGGAGGCAAGAGAAGATATGAGGAAGTGGCACCAGAGTTAACTAATAAGTATCAGAAAGTAGACAGAGACATGGATGAAAAACAAGGGAAAGAACCTTCAAGAAGTAACAGGTGGCAGGAAGAAAAGACTCACGGAGGAGAGGTGTTGGTCCAGCTGAACTGAGAAGGAACAATCTTGCAGATATAGATTTCCTTTGATCCTTTGAAGCTTAAAAAAATAAATAATAGAATAAATTTAATCTTTTTTTTTTTCGTAACACTTTCTTTAAGAGGTAGTAAGGGTATCATGCCTTTTATGCATGATGCAGTTTGTTTTTAAAAGCTGATCCAATGTGGGATTGTTATCAACATGGAAATATATTAATATGTTTTTCACTTTAAACTGAGATATGAGCATCAGTGGGAATAACTACTATATATTTCAGTGGCTTAACATATAAGATTAATTTTAAAATATTATTATTAACCCAGATCTGACTGTTTTTTGTTTGTTTTGTTTTTCACTATTCCACACTGTGAAATAAATATCTAATATCTGCAGTCAGGGTCATGTTTGTTGAGATACAAGGCCTAGGATATGTACAAACATGTTTAGTGACTCAAAGACGATAATCCCTATTTGACTTCATTTTATGAATATTTTGTACATGTTAAAATGCCAGACAAAAAGGAAAAAATTATAAATCATGGCATTCAGCTTGAGTTCTGTGGGGTTGTGAGTGTGTAGCAGGAAAAGTAATGCTGCATCTACTTTGAGGCTTATACTGGACATGACAACATTGTTTCCGCTTGCTAGATGTAAATTAAGCTACTGGGCTTTATTTAGGTCAAGTATCCCACCTCTCATCCCAGGGCAGAGCTGCTTGAACCACAGGTAGAATCTGACCTAAGGGCAGCTGATATCCAGGATGTTCAAAGGCCTCTAGCATTGCTTGGCAAAGTGAGCTGCTGGACCAATCAGATTCACTTCCTCCAGAATGCAAATTGAGAAATACTGTGAGATCCTACAGAGCTAGGGTTACAGTAGAACCTAAACTGTGAGGAAACAGAAACAATAAATATGGACAAGCAATGAGGCAAGGAAAAGTTTAGAATTGCCTTAAAAAATGAGCAAGTCAGTAGGAAAAAAAAAAAAACAGAGCAAATGCACAGAAGAAAAAGATCTCATGAGAGAGTGGTCTGCGGCTGTGAGGGAGAAAGAGAGCAATTGATTCCAAGAACTGCGTTATCTTAAGGTGGTTTGAGTCCATTTTTGTTCCAAACAACAACAGTAACAACAGCAAACAACAACAACGAAAGCTAACCCTAAAAAAAGCAGAGGTGATATGGGTAGACATCACAAGTTTTTACCTCCTTTAAAGCAGGACATTTAGGCCCTAGATTTCAGGCATGCTTTTTGATTGGGAACTGTGATTTCCAGCACAGTGGATCTCATTATAACTGACTGCCTCGCGATTACTTTAGAGTTGTACAGTTAGCATCCCGGCAGGAAAGCATAAGCCAGTCAAGGTATTTCTAACAGAGAAAGTTTTATTTATGGACTTAGTTACAAAATTATTAGAAGGATCAAAAAAGCAAAACGGGTAAAAAAGAGATTGCCTAAAGATGAGTAATTGTAAGGAGCCATTAACACACCATGAACGTGAAGAGTGGGGTGGAGGATAGTGCTGATCGTGGAGACTGCCAGAGCATCTCTGCCACAGCTATTGTTAGAAGCTCCGGCTCCCCTCCGTAGGACTCCTAAAGCGTGGACGCCGCCCTAACTTAGATTCATTTTAGAATCCGTACGTAAAACTTGCCCTTCATGACGTGCTCCTCAGTGGAACAGTCAGCAGCACATGGCACCCTGACGCTGACAACGAGATGACTAATTCAGATAAGGCACCAAAGGTCCTTGTGCCAAGAGCTTTTTTAAGGATTAAAGCATTCTAATGATTTTGTGACGAATTGCCTGTATGAAATCCCCTCTGTTTTACCATACCTCCCAACTGGTTATGGTTCAGTAGAGTCACAGCTAGAGATTCGCTGTCCTGGGTGAAAGTCTTCCCACTGTAAAAAAAAAATGAAGATGAGGTTTAATATCAACAAGCGTTAATTTACAGATTATTAATTTAAGTGGAAAACACCTTTCAATAAGATCTTCATTGGTAGAAACTTAACTTACAGTTGGTGATAAATCTTCTCTAAGCTATAGCCTACTAAATATGAAGTATCAAAAGAAATACAAATATAACAGTGTGTTAGTCATCCATAACGTTAATTCAGAATTCGTTGAGGGACAAAGCAGGGCCAGCTGACTAAGGGGGATGCAGTGAGCACTGTGCTACTGAGGCTGCAGCGTTACTTCCTGTCACCACTACTGTTGAAATCATGCTATCTGAACCCAGGAACCTACACGTACCCATACTTACCAATGCTTCTGTTGAAGATACTGACAGAAACTAACAAATAATGGATTCTGCCTTCCTCTTGTCTTTCGGTCTCCCCCAATTCCTCATTCTGGCAGAATCTATATATAAGCCAGCTGGGAAAGAAATTTGGGAAGTGTATTTATAGGCTTACTCTCGATCACTGTGTTACAAAGGAACTCAGAGATGGGTGAAAATGGAATGAGAGCCAATGGAAAAGTAATCTACTCAAATGATTAACAAAAAATGTTATTAGTGATAAAACAATGAACTTTGTATTTAGCTTTTTTATTATTATTGCAAGTCTACAACATGATGCTAATTGCCTACTTCCTCCTTAAAACTCCTTGAATCAGTTATCCAATTAGACATCCTCATAGGACCCAGGGCAAGAACCCCTGCTCAGCTCTTGGGGTGGACTCTGATGAGTCTAAACTTGATTATGGATCAGTTTTACCAGTGAAAGGTTTACGGATAGGTATATGACCTGCTTCTGGTCAGTAATATTACATGAAAATTTTCTGGACAAAGTTCTTCCTAGTTCTTTGAGAAAATTGGGAGAATCTCTCTTTTGTAAGACATATACAAGAGAGCAAATAGCCATGCTTCCTACAGGCAGCTACTCTGCATGCATAAGAGAGATAATTAAAGTTGGCAGAGTAGATGGACGAACAGAGCTCTGGAAAGAACCAGGTCCTTTAAGAAATTATTGGGCCACCAAATCAACCAATCCTGAGGTCCCATCCTAGCCCTACGCTACTTATTATATGAGTTAATATATTTTCTTATTGTTTAAACCGATTTGAGTTATTGGATTTTTGGTTCCTAGCAGCTAAAATCTTCATAATTGACACAGATATTCAAAACTATTTCTATAATAATGTCACTCCCCACTTCGTTTTAATAAACCTTCCTGATGGGATAAAGAGGCAGAGTTGTATCTAATACATTAGGAAGTGTATTAACACCAGGAACACCAATATGACTATAATTCATTATATACACTGCAGTGGTTTTAAAAAAGGTGTTATAATTATTAAGAAATTAAGAGCAGCTGCAAAACCACGCTTGGCTGAGAGAATGTTTAACCAAGAGATAGACAGATTTATGGGGTAGCTTTCTTTGAGCTTCTTTGTAATATGGGAGAATGACTCTTCCATATAGTTCTAGAGGTTATAAATATGACAAAACTGACATGGAGACAAGTTTCCGTGCATTAGGAATTATAATTATAGTTTCAGGGCTGTCCAAAAATGGATGGAGCTTCTGGTAGACTAGGGAATGAATCCCTTGTCATTGGAGATATTTCAACAGAGATTGAATGACCACTCTGGGAATGTTAGAGAGGAGAACATGTTGTGAGAAGGGGTTAAAAAGATGACAGCTGAGGTCTTTACAACTGTAAGATTGAATGATTTAACTACACTTATGTTTACCACAGAGGCCATACAAAGGAACTCAACCTAGTCAGTCTCCGTAAAAATGAATTGCCAACAGACAGCTCACCTTCTTCATTACCTCAGGTTTATACTATATTGTATTCTTCAGAAACAATTATTTGTCTCGGGGAGAAAGTCACTCATAAAATTAGATTTTCAGATTTCCATGGGCTTTGCTTATACTCACCATCCCTCATCTATCCCAGGAGTGGCTGTAAGTTGGTACAAACTGTACCACAAACATTAGAGAAGATACACAAAGCCCGGCAAACTAGTGTCCACACAGTTCGTCCCATGAGGCATGTCTGGAAGTCAACACAAGAGCAACAATTAAAATATCACAAGATGAGCTGTAGACCCCAGTTGGTAGAGCTCCTTTGTCTAATGACCTTTTACTCGGTGTGATAGTAAATACAATAGGCTGGCCTCATAAATCATACCTCCAGAAAATCTCCACAGGGCAGACTTTGACACTGTTTGCATATTCAAATGTCACCCCATTCATAAGAGGAAAGAGAAAACACTGTTTTTTCCTCTTAAAAATGTCAGCATGGCTGGATTAGAAAAGATAATTCGGAAGCACTTCTAGACAATAATTACCTCTGGCACCTTTCTGCAGTGTACTTAATAAGTGGGAAGATAAATTTCTTAATTTTTAAAAATTATGATTATTACAGTAATTAATCAGCCGCTCAGTGACAGCTTCCTCGAGAGGGGAAAAGTGCCTCAAAGGCCATCTTGTTTCTGTAGGGCACCTTGTTGATTTCACATCACATATGCAAAACATATTCTATTATTATTAGCAATAAAACTACTTACAGAAGTAGAATTAGCCTCAGTTTCTTAAATAGTCATGAAACGCACATTTTACAAGTGAGAGAAAAAAGAAGCCTAATCCCAAATGCTTGATGGAAAAAAAATGTTTCAGACTTGCTCAGCTGTGGTTGTTAAACCAATCTCTTACTCTTAATTACATGCAAAAGGTTCCTGGTTCTAATTATAGACCTTGGGGAAATAGCCCATCTCCCCAAACCAATAACGCCTCATGTTAACTTTAGCTCTTTTGTGTTTAATATCCTACTGCTGGGTTTCACCTTCCCTAGATGATCTGTAAATTCGGCTTTTTCCACTTCATTTTTCACAGTGCTGCTCAGAGCAGGGGCTAGGAGACCTCACTTTTCCCAGTGATTCTTTTATAACATTTCTTGCTACTTGAGTACAAAATCCTCTAACCTAAGATATCTACATGAGAAGCAAATTCTTTCTGAAAGTCTTTCCTCCACCGTACTCCTACCTCTCCTTCTGCTACTCACAATCCTTCGATTACTACATCACTGGCTCCTGGATTGATGTGAATGTAGCTTTCTTGAGGGGACTTCCTGTCGCAGATGAGGAGGAAGAAGGGAAGGTGGGTCTAGAAGTCAGCTAGCCCGGTGCCTCCCCATCATTGGGCCCACTGAGCATTCTGATGGTCAGGCAGAGCGGAAGGCAAAATAGGTTGGCTGGACATTTTGAGGCAGAGATTGTCAACACCCAAGGGGCATTAGAGAATGTTCAGTTTGAACACCTCATTTTTCAGATAAAGAAGTTGAGATATAGAAAGGTAAAGGAAGGGACTTGTTCATATCACAGAGGTAGTTCACGGCCAAGTCAGGATTGTGCTTGGCTGGGTCTGCAGACACCATAGCTAGTGCTTAGAGATCGTCTAGACTCATCCCAGTGACACAGTCAACTCCTCAAGCAGAGAAAAAGTGAACTACCAAGCTAGGAGTTCACAGCTCTGGCCCTGGGTCCTCCTCTCATCTCTTCTGTGAAAAAAAACTTTAGGCTTCATGGATCTTGGTTTTTTCACTAGGGAAATGAAGATTATAAATTCACTCTTCTGTGATATTATTAAGGGGAAAAAAACGGAAAGAGGAGGGGACATATGTAAAAGGATATTTTGAAGAGCAAAAAATCAAAAGGAATGATTTTTCATAGGTTTTGTGAATATATCAGACCAGAGCATCTCTAATAGTTCATAGCATATGCTTAGATAAATTCATCTTAAAATTTTCAGGAATAAGTACTTTGAAAATGTTCAAATAATGAAGAACTCTTGTGGTATGTGTATGCATGTGTACTATCTAAGACGGAAGTCAAATTGTAACATTTTATACTTTATATGTAGCTCATATTTACTATTTTGCACACAGTAGATGCTCAGCTCAATAGTTTAATGTAATTAGTGAATAATGCTTTTCCTGACTGTCTTCTTTCTTTCTTTTCTTTCTTTTTTTTCTTTCTTTTTTTTTTTTTTAAGAGAGGCAACCCTTGGTTGACCTCACAGATTACAAGGACCTTGTCAGTTTACAATGCCTTATTTTTTATTTTTTTATGCCTTCAGCAACCGGTCTTCCTAGGTGTTCTCCCATCCAAGTACTAACCAGGCCCGATCCTGCTTAGCTTCCAAGATCAGATGGGATCAGGCTCATTCAGGGTGGCATGGCCGTAGACTGACTATCCTTTTCATTACCCATCTAAATCCTACCCATTTCTTCAGCTCAAGATTCACTAGATAATTTCAGCTATCTGTGATTTCTCCCTTTGAATGGATATCTACTGGGCCTAGAGTCAGTGTTCTTCAGTTAAGAGGCAGGCTTTTCTTTATAGACGATGTTCTTTTGGACCTGTTTCTCTCACATGCGTTCGCTTTTGCTTTCGGTGAGACTGAATTCCATTAGGGTAGAGGCCATGTGTTATGATTCTCTCATAGGACCTATAGCACCTGGCACGAGCTCATTTTTAAGCAGGTCAGTCATGCTGGAATTCAGTGATTGTTGCTGACACTATGGCCTTCTGTAAAATATGTGCATATCTACATTTATGAACTCTGTTGGTTATAATCTGTGTTAAACATTTATTTTGCCAACTCTTATGTAGATAGGTGGAAGTTAACTGCTGAAAGATTTTTGTTCTTCCAGGAGATAAAATATCTGAGTCACAGGTGAATTCATATATTAAACAGATCCAAAAAATCTATCTTAGCAGAAATCTAAAGTTAGTTAGCAAGTGAGAAATGGCTGGATAGAAGTTAGCAAACTGATAAACTGTCTGCTTAGAGACCAGGATAATTCTAGATTCTTTCTAGAGAAAATGGGAAAAGGACTCCAAGAACTAAATATAGGCTATTTCTTCCTTGGGTGGTAAAGAGTTTTTTCGTGTGAAAATTTGACTTGGACTGGGGATAGAGTCATGATTTAAGTCAATAAATATGGAACAAGGGAGTAAAATTCCAGAGGTAACAAAAGGAAAGATTGGTAAATTTGATAATTAAAGATTTTTAAAAATGTTTGCATTTTTTAAACAAACTGACAGCTTGGACAAAAATATTCACAACACAGAACACTGACAAAGAGCTAATATCTCCAATAAAGAACTTCTCAAATTGAAGAGACAAAAAAATTGATAGAGATATGTTAAAAAAGATAGGAAAAGACAGTTCACAATAAAGGATTCTCAGATAATAAAAAATGTTCAAGCTCAGTCTTCATAAATGGTATGGCCATTAAAACAATTTGAAAATACATATGCACAAGGTTGCTCACTGCAGCATTATTTGCACTTGACAGATATTGAGGAAGCTAAGTGAGGGGTATATAGGGACTCACTGTATTATTTTATAATTTTTATGTAAGTCTAAATTTAATTCAGAATAAAAAGTTTAAAAATATGTAATCTCTGCCTTCCATTCGACACTCAGCCTCCTCTGGTGTGGCCTCCAGTCTCACGCCCACCTGATTAGCTCTTACTCAGCTCTGATTCTTTCACGGTCCCATTTGCTTGGCTTTGACGGTACAACACTCCTGGTTTTCCTTCTTCCACCTCGTCTTTTCTTCTCTGGCTCCTTTGCAAATTCATCCTTTTTATCCAGATAGTGAGTGTATATCTCAAGGTTAGAATTCCTTAACCTGTGTTTCTTTTTTCTTACCTTACTCTACTTTTTCCTTAAGCAATTTCGTTCATGCTCAAAGATGTAAATCTAAAAGAGTCACGATTTTATATTTGCAGCCCCATGTCTTATTTGAGCTCCATATCTACCTGTACTTGAGATCTGAATTTGTACTGGTCCTTTACACCTAGTATGTCAAAAACTAAGGTCATGATCTACCACCCCTTTCTCATGGTGGTTTAAATATGTCCACATGCTACTCGGCTCACCTTCAAAAAGTAGGACCTCATTCCACTTTGAGAGTGGGTTGGATTTAGCAACTCACTTATGAATGGATTAGAAACAGAAATGACAGAGTGTGACTTCAGAGACTAGGTCATAAGCTCTTCAGCATCCTGCTTCCTCTCTTTCTTAGATCACTCACTCTGGGGAAGCCCGCTGCAGTGCCCCTCGTGAGAAGCCTGTGTGGTAAGGAAGAGAAGACCAGCCCACAGCCACGTGAGAAAGCTTGGACGTAGACATCCCAGACCCAGTCAAGCCTTCAGTAAACACAGTTCTGATAAATGTCTTGATTGCAACACCCTGAGCCCAAACCACATAGCTACTCAGAATTCCTGATTCTCAGAAACTGAGTAAATGTTTATTAAGCCACTAAGTTTGGGACAATCTACTATGCAATAATAAATAGTTAATATAATATTTTCCCCTCTCCTCCAATAAACTGGGTCATATTCTAGTGCTTCTTCTTTTGGTGAATTACTCTCTATTCATCCATTACAGAGTCAGAAAAAAAGGCGTCACTCGTGACGACTAACTCTTATTCATTTCCTCATTTGAATCCATTATTAAGACCTATATCTCAAGAATATGTCCACTTCTCTCTCATCTTCACTGCCTCCATGCTGGTCCAGACTACCATCCTTTCTTGCCTGTATAGCCTTTTAATCACCTGACTCTGATACCCCTCTGATACACTCTTTACGTTGCTGTCAGGGTGATCTCAGAAACACTCACTAATCACAAATGATTTCTCAGCTACGAGCACTGGCACGGATCCGCAGAGATCCGGAACTCTACCAAAGATGGGGACAACAAAGGAAGTGCACTAATGGGACAGCGTCTTCCCGCAAGCGGCTCGCGGGCCCCTCCCTGGTCCATTTTAAAGGCCACCATTTGGGAATAGGAGAGCGGCCTTTGATCAACTTGATTGTTATTGCTCATTTGGACATTTTTTTGTTTTTCTTTTTTAATTTTCATACTTCTCATTGCTTTTAAATGTAATATATGCTCATAGTTTAAAAAGCTGGAAAATTAATACATTTTTTTAAGATCAGGAAAAAATTACCTTTAATCTACCATCCTGAAATTTTGGCTTATTTTTTTCAAACCACCTCCCTGCATGCTTTTAAACTTTATTAAGATCATTCTGTATATTAATGTAATTTTCTATTCCATGTTTGTGCTTAAGGTTATAAGATTCTTTCCATATCATTAAAAACTCTATGTAAATATCATTTTAATAGCTGTTTAACATTCTGATATTAGAAATTTCAGTTTGAAATTTGTCTTCTTGCCTAATATTAAACAAATTATTTTACTTTTGTGGGGTAAGTGGTGGTGGGAGTGCCCGACTCTGTCTCCATGGCTTGATGACATTTGGAGGTTGCTCTTTAAATATTTAACAAAATTGCATTTCTCTTTTTAGCTATGGCCTCGATCCAAAAGGTAGCAGCCAATCTACTGGGTGATTCCAGCACTTCCCAACAGTATTTACTCCTTGAGACTTCTAAAGCTAATGCACTCTTGGGCTTCTAGTGGCTAAGCCAATAATGAATGCCTCTAGGATGTCACTCAGGTCAGACACTCCGAGAGAAGGAAAGAGGGGAACGGCTGCCTGAGGTATGCACGCACACACATGTGGCCCTCCAAAAACTCAAACCTAGCTGCATGTCTTTCCTTACAACGTGCAGCGATTACGAATTCATAATATATGGCTCTAATTAATTCTTCCCTCTATCGTGGAGACTCACCCAAGTGTGCCACTGTGACAAAGCTCAGATACACTGCTCTACTCAACCCCTGGATTTCCTTGCCGGGAACTCATTTTGCAAAACCCATTAAGCTGGCAAAAGATGCAGAGTGCTAGAGAGGAAAGCATCCATCCCCCCATACTGCTATATTTCAGGAAGAAATAGACTTAAAGAAAACAAATTTGACTGTGCCACTTAACTGTGACCACATCTCCTTCAAGAAAACCCAGTTTGGACCTGAAAGTAAATAAGGTGTCACTGGCCAGGGTAGGTCCACCAGGAGGAGATAGTCTAGACTCATAAGGCTTTGAGACAGGTCCCCAGGAGGTAGAGGGGAGGGTGACAGAGAATCAAGCGGCCCTCTATATCACTTCTCTGCGCATTACACACTTTTCTAGTTCATCCCTTAATTGGCCTCCTGAGACCCGAACTGCCACTCTCTCTCTGAGCCTGCTGACCATACCCAGGAGCTTCTGCAGGGGCCTTGGCATATTGGCTGCAGCCCTGTGTAATGCGACACCCAGCATTGCTCAATGACTACACCCGGGGCTGAGAAGCCTGCTACCCTGTAGTCTGTCTTTTTGTGTGACTTTAAACAATACATTTAAATTTAGTTCACATTTCTTGAGAACTTACTATATACCAGGGATAAATATTTATTTAATGCTCTGAGGTAGGTACTATTACGGCTAACTAGAGTGGACATTCCGATTGTAGAGCCAATGTTTTGTTCCCTCCTGAATCTCTATATTCTAGAACTTGCCTGGCATATAGTAGATAACCAATATTTGTTGAATGGGTGAACATCCATTTTTCACATGAGAAAGCAAAGGCACAGAGCTAGTAAGTGGCGGAGTAAAATTTAATCCTTTGAATTCTGGTTTCAGAGCTCATGCCGTTAAGAGTCATTCAGTGGTGTGCCCTTGACTTCTACAGAAGTTTGATTTTATTTCCTTCTTTGCAGAAGGATAAGGACGTCAAATGTCCTCAAAATATTTTTGAGGTCAAAGTGCAATGTCGAGACCAGGTGTTAATTGCCATCGGCACAGGCCTGGGGCACGAGACAGGTGTAGCTGGTGATTGATGACAGCGATGCCACTACTGTTATTGACATGATCATGGCCTGCCTGCAAAGGACACATTCCTCTCCAGCCTGAGCTACCAATGAATGTTCTAAGTCCCTTTCTTATGATAGACACTTTCACCCAGAGACCGAAGAAAACGACCCATCTTTATAACGACAAGGACAGAGCCCTTTCTTACCACCTTTGCTCCTTTGCCCCCTCGGGTTAAATGTAATTTTATTTCTTTGTGATACACAGATTGATGAAAACCTTTCATTTTCTCCAAGGCCGCCTGAGCCCCAGACTGTGGCCCTTGCAGGCCACGTGTGAGTGGCGCCTGCAGCCACAGGCGAGAGAGGCATTATTTACATATTTATTAGAAATTCTGT